>JARGYA010000535.1:0-85363 GCA_029204335.1 Mycena vulgaris
GATGCATAGCGCACACGATGGAAGCTTAGTAGCTGTGGAATTGTGTGGAGCCGCCGGCGCGGCGCCTCTCCGACCCCGCGTGGTCACTCGAATGGGCGGACAGCAACTTCAGGCTCTGCGTGTTGGTACGTGGTCGGTGGGCGATTGTGCATGTGGACGGTCGGCGTTCATTTTCATCCTCGAGGATGGATTTGTAGACGGATGAGGCCGAAATGGATGATGTATAGGCACGCATGAACGACGTCTGCTGTCCAAGAGTCCGCTCGGGAGGGTATCTGCGTTGAGACTAGAAGGTGGGGATAATACACTAACTCAAGCGCGATGTGGACGAGGACTGAGCAGGAAACGGTGGCTGTGCTCGGCCACTTTCTCGCTTTCAACTTTTCTGGTTTTTTCTGCAGATCTGGTTGCCAGTCGGGACCCTGCTCGACGACTTGCGGTCTAACGCCAGATGCGTCGGAACCGAGAATTCACCTCTGCATATGTCTGCCTTGTCTCCGAGTGAACGAACGGGAGGCACTATCCGGTTCCCAACTCCGAGTCCACTGTCCGAGCGGCGTGAGCAACCTGGGCTGAAGTTCTGCCCGCACGATATCTAGAACACTTCGAGCGCTCGTTTGGTCAAGAGTACCTAGCTGCGCGCCTTAGATTCGTCTGGCGAGTTCTGCCCCTCCGACTCCCAATTTCGAGTTTGGCGAATGCGGCGCCTGAAAAACCCCTACTAGTGTCTTCTGAGTCGACGCTTGAACCACCGATTGCTCAATCCAACTTACTACGATTCATCTACCATTGCAAGACCCCGCTCCACGCGACCGACCGATAGGTATCTTCACGAACGTCCCGCTTGCGCTCGTGCCTGTCTGAAGCTCCAGCACTGCACGGTCCCGCGTCGAACGTTCCGGACCGCCGCAAAGCCGAGGACCCCAGCTTCAACGTCTAACGCAAATCTTACCCCTCCAAGGTCGCTCCAATCTACGCTCTATGGCCGAGTCAAGTATGTATCCGATAGCACGCTATCTCTGTCCGTGTCCATTATTAAGCTATGCAGCTGCACACTATATCGCTGTCCGATCTCTGGTTCAAGATTCAACTCACTTATCCAAATCCCCCATGGACCACCGTAAGAACACATCTCACCGAGGGGTTAATATTACTCCCGCCCGATTCGAAGCCACAGCTCCAGCTCTGTTCCCCTTCTGACCTCTACAACCGCGCATCTCATCCCCATCAAGTTCCGCTCCGACTCATGTCCGTCCCTCTCCATCGCGCCGAGATGTCTCTCTCAATTACATGTACGCTTACTTACCCACTGACTACAGCGGAATGAATAATCGCTCTTTCTCTCCGCGTCCTGTCCTCGATTTATTAAATTGAAATTTGACACCCACCCCCTGCCAGTGCGTCGACTCTGATTAAAGTTTACAGGCTGCAGATGGGGCGCTGGATTAAACGAGCATGTCATGTTTAATTGAACTTGGAGTGCAGTCGAATTGATGTTGAACGGTCGAGCTGCCCCTGCGCCATCTATCGGGTTGACATTCGTGTACATGAGCGGCCTGGTGGTGTGGTGGTTACACATCCCCTCTTCATAGTAGCTCACTCGACATTGTACATGTGGGAGTCCCTTGTTCGACTCAAGGCCGGGCTATCAGCTTCAGGTGCTGTTTTTTGGCATTTCCCTTCCCATTTCTTTTATGCTACCGGAAATTGTGCATCTAATCAACTTGAGGGATTATATAAAGCAGGTCTGGTGGTGTAGCGGTAACACACCCTCTTCTGCTCAGGAAGAAGATGAGGTAGTTTCTGTGGGTGTCACTTGTTCGGCTCAAGGTCAGGCCGTGTTGCTCTTTATCTTCCTTTTTTATTTCTTCCGCGCTGGCAAAACCTGTGCATCTACTTACGTTAAAAGAGTCCATAGGAATGGCCTGGTGTAATGGGAACATCCCGCTTCGTTTCGGAATTTCAGGAAGCCTTTGCAGGAGTCCCTTGTTAAATTCAAGGCCGGGCCATTCGTTGTCGTTGTTGGGTTTTCGTTTACACAATTTTTCAGCGCTCCAAAAGCGCCTCACATTTCAGCCCGCTTTCAATCAAGATTCAGTTTTTTGACTCGCAAAACTACCGCGCTGCAGAGCCCCAGGACGCGTTGCATTTCAAAAGTTGTTTCCCCATCAACAAGTCACACGTGATCGCGCCATGGCCACTGCCACTCCTCATGTCTTCTCCATTCACCTCCAAACTCGGGACCAATTACTGTCCGCAGGACCGGGAGATATTCGGGATTAAAACGCTCCTCGTCGACCCCGTCCGTCGACTTCAGCGGCTTGACGATGAAATCGCCGATTTGCGGAAGGCGCTCGAGAAACTGGCAGCTGAGCGCGACAGCCTCGACGCCTACGTCGACGCTCATAGAGCCCTTATCTCTCCGGCTCGACGGCTTCCACTCGACATCATCCGAGAAATCTTTATAGCCTGCATTCCAACACACCGAAACTGTGTTATGAGTGCCAGCGAGGCGCCTCTTCTACTAGGTCGCGTATGCGGCTCGTGGAGAACCATTTCGCTCTCGACACCCCGCCTGTGGTCGAGCCTCCATGTAGTGGAGCCTATTGCCCTATATAACTCGGCTCTTAAGCCGTTCAAAGAGAAGATGGCGCAGCGAGTGGAGACCACCAAGACGTGGCTAGGTCGATCCGGCCAGTGCCCTCTGTCCATATCGCTGCAATGCGCAACTCACCGCATCGCTTTCCCTTCGGCTACCCAAGGCCTCCTACGGGCCCTGCTTCCATTTGCATCTCGTTGGGAGCACATCAGCTTCACGGCCAGTTTTTCAGTTCTAGCGCCCACGTCGCACCTTACCGGGGCGGATGTGCCGATGCTCAGGTCGGTGAACATCCGCGAATACTCTACCGGAAACCCGGAAGATACTGTCCTATGGGACTCGCTGGGCTTCCTTCGTGCCCCCGAAATATCTTTATTTTCCGTTTTCTGCGTTGGAATCAGCAGTCCACTGGATTTACCGCTTCGCTGGAACGGCTTAACAGATCTTTCACTCGTTTCTGGCTGGTCAAGTGAAATATCCCTGATGGTTATATCTCGGTGTCCTCAGTTGCGGACCTGCCGCCTGGCCGTGAACAGTCCCGAAAATGGCAACCGAGTAGGAGAGCCTAATCTCGAGCTCTCCTTCCTCCATACACTGGACATACAGTATAATGGCAACTTTTCGAATAAATACTGTTCGCCACCTGTTTACCCACCTCTTCCTGCCGCAATTGCGGCATTTGAAGCTTCGTGGACATCCGAATTATGAAGACACCGTCTTCTGCGGTCCTTTGTTCGCCCGTACGCCGCGCATCGAAACTCTTGACCTCAGCCCGGAATCGTTTTCGAAGATTTCTCTGGCTGATCTCCTTGGCGTGATACCACCTACCGTTCGGGAGATTAGCATTGTCGCGACCATACTGAACTCTTGGCTCGCGCCAGTGATCGAGGGCAGCATTTTTGATGACAAGATGTTGAAATCTCTCACCCCCTCTCCGGATCTCCCCACTCCTCGTTGCCCAGGCTTACAGGTGCTCGAAATAAACCACCCCTGCTCCTTCTCCGACGAGACGCTCTTGCGCTTCATCAAATCGCGGATGCTGACGCGTGTTGTACTTCGCCTTGACCGGGAGATGGAGTTTGATCTCCGTCCGGAATTGCAGCCATTGATCCAGAATGGGCTTCACCTCGCCCTAACGTACGGTCGTCAACCGACGCCTGCGCCGCTCCACCTTTCACCTTGGGATGGTCTGGTGGACGGGCCGAAATCCTTGAATGTACGGAATTAAATCGAATGGTGGGAATATTCCACCTATCTTTGACCGTAGCGTACATACATTACATACCTGCGTGTTTGAACCTTAAAATTGACCATTTGACCTTCTGGCTGCAGCAGTGCAACGCGTTCTGCGAGAAAGTCACCAGTCATATAATACCTTGTGATGGTTTGCCTCGAACACCGGTTCAAAGTATTCTTTGGAATGTCTGAAATATTTGAAGGACACGCAATCCCTTGAAATTTAACCAAAAGGTAGAGGTCTATACTACATATTCGATGTCCAACGTCCGGAGAGATTCAATAATCGTCTTAATATTAGGTCTATCGCGAAAATTCTGGGCCCATGCAGCTATGACGACGCCCCAGAGGCCATCGAACATGGACGTCGGCCGTTCCGGTCTCTCTCCAGCAATCACCTTCAGCATGGCCGCGACATCTGGCGAGACACCCGAGAAAGGTGGACGACCGGTGTGCAACTGCAAAAAAGTTATATACAAGACCATCTGCCATTGACCGCCACCCGTACCTCGAGACAGACGCACGCGAACGCGTACACATCGCTCGCGGGTGTCCGCTTAAATTTAGCACACTCGAAGGCCGCCGGTTGGATTAGCTCCGACGCAAACCAGCGCGCACTGCCGGCATGGTGGGCCGTAGACGTAAACGCGGCGCTAGACGTGGACGTGACGTCTATGATGGCCGTCAGCCCATACATTGACTATGGAGCCCCACAGGAGTAGGAGGGTAGCATAGGAGCAAATCATCTCGTATGCGCCGAATACCACTCCGGGGCGAGGACCGACACGCGAGGAACGAGCGCGGGCGCAGGGAGGGACAGATGGCTGGTTTGCAGCATCATTTCCCCTCCCCAGGGATGCGCACGCCGCGCGGACAGTACAATGGAGAAACGCTCGTCGCCGTCGAATGGGCTTCGTTGGGAACACCGCCCGCCGCAGAGTAAAGTGCAGGGGCGTAGATGGCGAGCGCCGACGAATGGGACGTGGGCTCGAAACGAAGCGCGCGACGAGAAAGAAGAGAGCGCCGTGCCGCATAGACAGAGCGTGCATTTGCACCCCATCGTGCCCGTACTCGCTCCCTGCATTCCAGCCCGGCGCGCCATGAAAGACCACAGCCCCACACACCGCTTCCGTCCCCACACGAACGACGAGGCATACTCCGCTGGCAAAAACCCGCGATAGAGAAGAAGGCAGGCGCAGGGAGCAGGGAGCGCGGAGGTGATGAGTGATACGCAGAAACGCAGGCGCATACGAGGAGACAATGAAATACAGTCACAGGGTGTGTACCGCCCAGGATGCGGTGCGGCCCCTCCCTTATCACCCTTGTCACGCTCTCCCCGGGCTCGGCCACCAGGCACGCCCTCCCCGCGGGCCAGGACGACCACCCGAGGCGCGCGATGAGCGGAAGAGGGTGTCGTCCCGCAAGACATTCGGGTGCTCGCACCCGCATTCGCGCCTGCACAACAGCACGAAAATCCCGCGCACACACCGCTTCCACCCCCACGAAAGACGGGGCACACTCCGCTGGCAAAAGCCGCGATGGAAAGGCGGGAGCAGGGAGCACGGAGGGAGGAAGGAGAGACGCGCAGAAACGCAGTCGCAGCGGATGTACTGCACAAGATAGCACAGAATGCGGCGCGGTCTCCTCCTTCCCTTATGGCGCTCTCCCTGGGCTCAGGCGCCAGGCACGCCCTCCCCGCGGGCCAGTAAACTCTTCACACCCTCGTATCACAACGCACCCCGTCGTCTGAGCGCGCTCACATCCGCGCACCGCACACCAGTGACATCCTCAGCTCAGAGATAGCCAGCGAAGGAGGGGGATGGGAGGCAGGGAGGCCGCAACGTGGAACAAGCAGTGGACAACGAAGGCTAGAGGCGCGCGGACGCAGACGAAAGCGAGCGAAGAGGAAAGATGCACGTCCCGCCCCGCCTTGCGAGCCTGCGGGGTCGCTGTCGACGGTCGGCCGCGTCGGAGTGTCCTCTCTTCCCCCGCGCTCTCGTCCTGATCTCTACAATGCGTCTCGTCTTGGCCTCGACATGCCGCTCCCCGCTCCCGCTCCCGCCCGCACCTGAAGTCTCCGTTCCGGGTCCCTCGTGGCCATCCGGCAGTCGGATGTGCTACCAGGGATGGGCGTGGCGTCTGCGCGTTGCTCCTCGAGTTCGTACTGCGGCGGCCCGCTCTTCGCAGCGCTCGCGCAGGGGCAGGGGTGAAGCGGCTGAGCTGGACGAATTACGACGACCCGGCACAGGTGGAGCTCGAGCTGGGGCTGGGGCTAAGGCTGCGCTGCGCGGAGGGGTGGGGTGGGGTATATGGGGGTGCAGGGAGGGCGGGGAAGGGGTGTGGCACATGGAGCGCATGCAGTCGTAGCTGACGAGAGGAGAGCCCCGATGACTTGATTTGCATTTGTGTATAGGTATAGCAAACGGAGGCTGGTGAAGAGTGGAGTCCCCAGGAATGCGAGCAAGCGCGCAGCCGCTGGCGGAACTTGGCGCTAGACACTGAAATTGAGGTCAGCGCTCAGCGACGAATGGCGGAGTGAGGGCAGGGTTACTTGTACGTGCCAGTCCGACAGTGCAGACAGAGGCGTGGGCGGGGGCAAGGATCCCTGATCCCTCGCCCTCGGAGGTGGACACCCACCCGCCCCGCTGCGCGCTTGAAGCGCATTCAGCATGTAGTGTTCCAGTACGTGAGGCGTGGGACGGTGTTCTAGTGCGACCCGGAGACGTGGCGCGCGCATCCTCGCAGGCGGGTAACAGCCTTGGGGGAAACGGCGAGAGAGGTGGGACTCCAAAGTTTCTACTTCTACTGGCGTACTACCATTCGTCGGGGCCGATACCCTGCGTCGGTGTGTTGGTGTGGTGCACGGCTGGACTTCTGGAACGAGGAAAGTTGGCATTAGTACCAGAAGTAAGTAAAGGATAGAGGAAAAGGCGCACGGCTTGGCTAGCCGGGCTCGCGGGATACTACTTCACACGAGGCGTAAACAGGGCACCAAGCGTCGGCACGATCCATTCGTCTCGTCGCGTTCTCCGAGGGTGTAGACAGTAGTTGGTGTCCACGCGTTGCCTGCGAATCCTCTGTTCGTGTCCCGACAGGTCATGCGTGTCGTTTAGATGGTATGACGGTGTCATGAAGATTGGAGGAAGAAAAGGCCTGAGGCTCTGGTGTATGTACCGCTCTAAAGCGAGTACCAATGCTGTGAGTACAACGACAGTCTAACGGCTGACTCGGAGGAACTTACCAGTACGTTATTTCTCATTTCTCGCGCCATTCAAGTTGTATCGAGGCCCTTCTCCAAGGCAGAGACAGTTGCACCCAATCTCTTCGTGATTCTCCCTCTTCCTCGTCAGAGATGATAAGGTGGTGAGTGTTATGCGGGTGAGATTCCCGCTACCTTTAGGTACGGGTTCTTATAGGGCGCCCCATCAAAGTGCATTTTGGCGGACGATCACATTTTCGTCAGCCTTTTTGCGTAAGCACCTATTCTCTCTGCCAAAATTCTCCGGCTTATTACCAGCCGAGCTGTGTGACGATGATTGCCGCCGAGGCACTCGTAAACATGCTGAGTCATCTCTTTGAAAACGAGAACTCAGCAACCGCTTCAGTGCCAACCCACACAAAACAAAGGAAAATCTCATCCATGCACCTAAAGTACACGAGGATGTTGAACAATCAGAAATCAAGGTAGAGAGTTGAACGGTCAAGTGTAATTTCCCGTGGCCCAATGTGAGCTGGTCGCCGTCGCGGGACGCCCGCGACGGCGACCGAGCGAGCGTTGGGCCACCATTATTTAATATTGATATATAGCATGGCAAGGAATTTTGGTGAAATTTGCAAAGATTTGATGTATACATCTGCACAAAACTCAAACCAGCTTGAAAGACCCCAACAATTAATTGGTAGCGGGCTGTGCCGCTTGTCGGCCTTACCCGCTTTATCGAAGATTTTGTGTCCCAAGTTAGCCGCGTCGTTCGGGGACTGTGTGGATGAGGGAACGCAAAGGGAATGCAGAAAGCCTGTCGGCAGTTCGGCCCGCAGTATCCGGGTCACGCGGCGTTCAAATTTCGCCATCATCTGCGAGACTCTTCATCGGTCCTGCAAGTTCTGGATCTGGCGTCTCCAATATCGAGGGGTCTAGGGACTGAAATCCCATTCGCGAGTCAACCTATCCACGCGGCGCACTGAGTTTACTTCGCCAACCATGGCCCACGATCATTGGCCACACAAACCACGTCCTCAAAGGCTCAAACTGGACTTAGCGCGCGCCTCGAGCTTGCATATACGACTCCACCCCCTCGTCCCTCTGAATCATCGGTCTGTCTTTGCACCCACGGGCAGAATGTTCCCGCCACCGCCTTGATTCTCTTCCTCGCGTTCCTTGCGACCGTGTCTTCAACCATACTCCAAATCTGTATCATTTTCCATTTCCACTGCGCCTCTCAAGTCATTTAATCCGTTGGCTCCGACGCCCCAAGTTCAAAGCTGTAATATTCTTGGATGTACAATCCTACCTACGCCACTCAAACCGTCGACGATTATGCGAGCCTTTAATACGCGCGGAACCATTCCGTTTTCATGATTGGTGCGCCCGGAATATCGGCCATTTCCTGGAACTCGGAACGATCAATCCTACGGCTCACTGAGACTCGCTTCAACTCTCCCCGAGACCAGCTCGAATGCAGTGAAATCGGGCTAAGTACGCCTAAAATTGCAATGTATACAATCTCCCCTTCCCCATTATTCAATCGACACACCACGAATCGTATCAATATCTGCAGACAGCGGCGTAGCTTTCGCATCACATCACACACTGCTGCGATTTCCGCTCACCGTCGTTTCATCCTGCCTTCGTCGTTCGTTCCCAAATAAACTCCCGCCGTGAACCTGGCATTCCATAACTCGTCGATCTATATGCACTGACTCTGAATTAATTTTCCCCCGTCACGGATGAATCTAACTTGTGAAGTCATTCTGATGCCGTTGCTTCAGAGATATGACAACACAATCGGGAGGCGATCGCGTTCTAATTTTCGAGTCAAGGCCCACGAGTGTTATCACCAACACAAAATTTACGCTGACAGACCGCCAGTGAAAAGGAATGAATATATCCAAGCATAATGTCGCTCATCGGTAAAGTTGATTAACCCTAGTGCCGGAGCCTGACCTCATGTACACGGAAGGGATGTCGGAAAAACCCATTTTTGCTTATAAGCAACTTACCATCCCTTATTACACGAACCAATCTTATAACAATTCCTTCTTCCTTATAACCACCTTATAATGACCTTATGAGGCCTGACAAGATTGGTTTGGGTTAAAATGACATTATAACACGGGTGATTATCACGGTTTTCCGACAGACTTCACGGAATTGAATATCATGATGAATGGTTGCCCATGTAATACTCGACCCCATTTCATCCAATACATAACATGAAACGGTTGGGTCTCGCATCGAACTTCAAGTTGAACCCGCACGCAATCTTGACAACCACGATTCCCGCAATTGTGTTTGATACCAACAGTCTATTCGTTTAGAAAATAATGCGGCAGAGAACGTGGCCGATTTGCCGTGTTCAGTAGTGGTCCACAGGATATTCCCGCATTATCCTGAAATCCCACTAAATTCGTCACGCGACGGCGCCTATCAAACCACGTGGTCACGGTGGTGTAGACCCGTGTGCACCGCCTCGACTGTGAATTGACAGCTCTAGACAGCTCTCTCATGTCGTCTCCATTCACCTCCAAGCTTGGGACAAATTATCGTCCCAAGGACGAGGAAATAGCCGAGATCCAAAGCCTCCTCGTCGAACCCACCACTCGACTGAAACATCTTGACGATGAGATCACCGAGTTGCGAGAGGCCCTCGGCAAATTGGTAGATGAGCGCGACAAGCTCGGTGCCTACGTGGACGCCCACAGGGCTCTTATATCGCCAGTTCGACGGCTTCCCCTCGACATCGTCCAAGAGGTCTTCATAGCCTGCCTTCCAACGCACCGCAACTGTGTCATGAGTGCCGTGGAGGCACCTGTCCTTCTAGGTCGCATCTGCAGCTCCTGGAGAGCGATCTCGCTCTCGACACCCCGCCTGTGGTCGAGGCTTCACATTGTGGAGCCCACCTGGCCGTTTAACAGTCACTCGGCCTTTCCGACATTCGAGCAGAAGCTGGCACAGCGGCTTCAGACCACGAAGATTTGGCTCGGTCGATCCGGCCAATGTCCCCTGTCCATATCGCTTCAATGCACGTTTAATCGCGCCGGCTTCACTCCGGAAACCCAAGGCCTTCTTTTCCTGGCCCTGCTCCCATTTGCATCCCGTTGGGAGCACATCGCCTTCACCATCCTCCCTTCGGTTCTGTTCACAGCGTCGCATCTTACTGAGGCAGACGTGCCGATGCTCAAGTCGGTCAGAATCCACGACATCGACGAATTCACAGGAAACGCCGTCCGATGGGACTCGTTTACCTTCCTGCGAGCCCCCGAAATGCACTCCTTTTCCATCATGGGAACGAATTTAGGGCCGCAGGAATTACTACTTCCCTGGAACCGCTTAAAATCCCTCTCAATTCTTACTGGCTGGACAAGTGACATAGCCCTGCAGGTTTTGTCGTGGTGTCCTCAGCTGCGGACATGCCACTTCCTCGTTACTCCCGGCAACAACAGCGGAGGGAGAGAGCCCGGTCTCGAACTCTCCTTTCTTCATACTCTGGACCTACTGTATCATGAGGGCTTTTCAGACACTGTTCGCCCGCTGTTCTCCCACCTTTTCTTGCCACAATTGAGGTGCTTGAAACTTCGTGGAAGTTTCAATAATGGCGACGACATCATCTACGGCCCTTTCCTCGCCGCTGCCCCCCACCTCGAAAGTCTTGACTTCACCTCTGAATTGTTCTCGAAAAAATCCTTGGCTGATTTCCTTCGAGAGCTACCGCCTACCATTCTGGAACTCAAGCTCAGCGCGTCCGATCAGCCTACCCCGTGGTACGCGGACGAGTATGATGTTTTCGATGACGAGATCTTAGAATCACTCATCTTATCTCCCGACTTCCTCACCCCCTGTTGCCCAGGATTACATGTGCTGGAAATCACCTACCGCTGTTCTTTTTCCGACGAGACGCTCTTGCGTTTCATCAAATCAAGGACACTTCAGCGTGTCTTCATCCGTTTTGCGCGGGAGATGCAGGTCGACATCCGTCCGGAACTGGAGGCATTCGTCCAGAGTGGACTTGATCTCGAGCTAATATACTCTTCGCCAGAAGAGTTTCGTTTTTCCCCTTGGGGGGGCCTGGAGGATGCGCCGAGCTTATTTAATCCTTGATAGCCTGTCCGTGGCCAAAGTATTCCACATGTGTATCTTCGTTACCTGCGCTTGAAACTCTGATTACTAGTGTCTTTTCGGACACTTCGTCCGGCTGTACACTAGGTTATTTATTCCAAAGGTGTTTTGTGAACTGAAGAGTTACGAGCACCGGATACATAACGCGGGTCGCAAAATACAAACGAATAGATGGCGGTGCGCGAGAAGGTTACTACGCAAATTCGTATTATAGCAACTCAGCTCCAGACGCCGATGGAAGAAGGACTTCAGGACGCGCCTCGGGGCTTGCACATCGCGACACGGATCGATGGCACCATCCCAGACACCTGAACGAACTTCACAGATATTCAGGCATACAGCAAACGCGACCAAAATATCGTGATCGCGAGCGCTCAAGAAATCAGAACGGCGTGGTATCGGCCTCGCTCCGATACCCGCAAAGAAGGGGAGCAGGAGCGCAGGCGTCCCTGATCCTGCGGCCCAACGCGCGATGCGAGGAAGGTATCTCCCCTCCCGCTCTCTATTCCCCGCGCCGCTCCCGACCCCAACGCCCAGGAACGTGCCAGCAGTGATTTCGTATCGCCTCATAAAAATTTAAATTGCTGCTCTATTAGTTTTGTCCGCAGCCAGGCGGGACTCCTGTGCAACTACGCACGGTTCTTTGGCAACAGCCCCACTACGTGAGCTTCACGCCCGAATTCAACGACGTTATCTCGGCCTTTGTGCCTGACTCGGTCCAGGACTGTTTCATCACATGTACACCTGGCCTTACAGTTTATGAGCGGGATTGAGAATAATACCATTGCAGAGAAGCCGGCTGTGCCGTCACCAGCGGAATGGATTCAACGCCCAGATCTGATCCTTCGACTACTATTTGTCTGTTCTCAACCCCCTGATTTCACCGGGTGAATGATTCGACTGTACCGTCGTATCAGTGCTGTAAATACGGTGGCCAGTCATATGTTTCCGTTTTGGCACGCCTTTACAATGAAATATATTGCTAACGGGCCTGGAAGTAGACGGCACCAACATACTGTACGTTCCTGTAGTGAAGCAACGGCTGGAGGACCGTGACATTTCCGTTGCCTTTTTTTTAGGCAACGGATGGGACCGTAAGCGTGACCGTTGCAAAATTTTGCAACCATCAGGCACCTCTTCAACTATTATTACCCCGCTCTATTGAGTTTGAATGAATGTTTGCAGCTAATTGGACCTTAATCTCGCACCATAATCAAAATTTTCTAGCTGAGATTTTTTGGGGGATTTTTCTCATGCAAATAACGGTAATTCTGAGGCAACGGCCCTCATCCTGACCGTGACCGGCTCAAAATTTTGCAACGCAACGGCCCTCACCGTGACCGTGACCGTTGCTTCAATACAGGGACTTACAGTAATTACAATTGAGGATCATGTCGAAAGTCGATTTCATGACGCGTAACAATGGATACAAAGTAACTGATGTTAAACTAGCTCCTGAAGGCAATGTGTACGAAAAGGCAATTCCATCCCTAGGTTTATCTCCATCCCCTATCTGGAATTACAGAAACATGACACCAAGATCATGAACACCAAGAACGTGAACAAGAAATCGCCGTACGGAACTAGCCAAATAATCACCCAGCGGGTATTATCCTAAATGAGCGGAGCGGCAGCACCAATTGTGCGATGCAGACACTCCACGAATTCCGTGTCGATATCGGAGGGCAGCGGGACGTCGGGAGTGCCCTCAGCTCCAAAAACGGCGATGTTATAGCCGTCGACCGAGAGGGACGTGTTATGGGCACGGTAATACTGCACGCCCTGCTCGGGCTGATCGCCCCGGGTCTGTGGTACCATACACCGTGAATTGGCGTTGAGTTCGACTCTCGCGACGCGACAGCTTCCATCACTCACGTGTTTCCATCCCTCACGTGCTCGTGTTTCGGCCGCGCACCGCCTCATCGCCTCATGTCTTCTCCCTTCACCTCTAAGCTCGGGACGAATTACTGTCCCAGCGATGAGGAGACCATTGCAATTCAAACCCTCCTCGTTGAACCCACGCTCCGATTGCAGCGTCTTGATGATGACATCGCCGATTTGCGGAAAGCGCTCGACAAACTGGCAGATGAGCGTGAAAAGCTTTGTGCCTACGTGGACGCCCACAAGGTCCTCATTATGCCAGTTCGACGACTTCCACTCGACATAATCCAGGAAATATTCGTAGCCTGCATTCCGACGCACCGAAATTGCGTTATGAGTGCCGTGGAGGCGCCCGTCCTTCTAGGGCGCATTTGCAGCTCCTGGCGAACCATATCCCTCTCGACACCCCGTCTTTGGTCCAAACTCCACGTCGTGGAGCCCGCCTCGCCATATTTTCCTGTCCTTATCGACGAGAAGGTGGCTCAGCGACTTGAGACCACCAAGATGTGGCTAGGTCGATCCGGCCAGCGCCCGCTGTCGATATCGGTGATCGCCACGGCGAGTAACACTGGTTTCACCGCCCAAATTATTCAGGCCCTGCTCCCATTCAAATCACGTTGGGAGCACATCGCGTTCACGGCCGAGTCTTCAGGTTTCACGGCGTTATCGCATCTCACCGAGGTGGACGTGCCTACGATCAAGTCGATCCACATGACTGAGATTGATGACCATACCTCCTTTCGATGGGACTCGCTGCAGTTCCTTCGCAGCTCCAACATGCTTTCTGCCTACATCTCGGGCGGCAATTTCGCTCCCTTGGAGTTACCGCTTCGGTGGAACGGTCTAAGAGACCTTTTCATCGAAATACGGTGGTATCGTGACAATATAGCTTTGACAGGGGATATGATCCTCCAGGTGTTCTCCCGGTGCCCTCAGCTCCGAACCTGCCGGCTTCAAATTGATAGTGAAGTCGAGAACCACAGCAGCTTGGCGGAGCTTATCCTCGAGCTCCCTTTCCTTCATACACTGGCGGGTAGAGTGTTATGGAAACCCTTCAACTATCCTTCTTCCTCTGTTCAACCGGCTCTCGCTCCCACAATTGCGGTCTCTCACACTTCGTGGCACAGGTCGTGATGATCCCACCCTCTGTGTCCCCTACGGCCCGTTTTTCGCCGCTGCCCCGCGGATCGAAAGCCTTGACCTCACCACCGAATTGTTCTCCAAGACATCCCTTACAGATTTCCTTCGCGGGGCGCCCCATACTATTCGGGAAATCAAGATCAACGCGGTCTCTGCATACAGCGAAGGCCCCTCCAGCATTCTTGATGATGAAATTATTCAACTCCTCATACCATCTTCTGAATCCCCCACCCCCACCCACTGCTGCCCGGGACTCCAGGTGTTGGAAATAAACACAGCCTGTTATTTTTCCGACGACACGCTCTTGCGTTTCATTGAATCTCGCACATTGAAGTGTTTGATCGTTCACTTTGCGCGGGAAATGGCGCGCGACATCCGTCCACTCGTGCAGAGTGGGCTTGATCTCGACCTCACATACCTTCCTCCGTCTGCGATCTTGTCTCCTTGGTACGGCCTGGCCGATGCGCCGAGCTGATTTGGATGCTTGCGCGTTGCACCCAATCATAGGAAATATTCTGCCAATTGAATTTCTACTTCTCTATAAACCCATGCTTCTTCAGTCCGATACGCTTGCCAATCTATTTCTGTGTACGTGGTATTTTAATTTATGGTAATCTTGCAAAGGCACAGGAATGTCATTGCCGTGTCGCGATTCTTGTGGTCACTGGTTACAGGACCTCTGGGAAACAAATAGATTGACTTGGCAGGCCTGAGAACACATAGATGTTAGAAATACAAATCGTTTGTGAGCGAAGCCGGGAGATACGAGCGTCGAAACAAGCAAGAACTGTGAACGCCGTATTTGCCAGTCTCATCTAATGTGTGTCCAGTGCATATGACCCTGTTCCGCGAGACAGGCGGACCTCATTTCTGCCTTGAGCAGAATATGCCAAGGAACCCTGTGTCCTACTTGCTGCATTGTTACTGACTCCAATTTTCCTTGCAGAACTGTGTGCTCCGAGTAAAGAGTCGATCGGGACCATTACTGATTCAGATACCTCAACGCCGCTTCCGAGGTATGTACCATACAATGCATCTCACGAGCCTCGTTTGCTAACTCACTTTCTCTTTGTAGTCCCGCGTCTTGAATGCATCAAGTCCGAAGAAGGCGCCGTGGCGCACAAGAAACTCGTTTTGAGTTTGTGCGAATTTATTCCCCGCAGTTTCGTGAGTGAATTCAATTCTTATCGACGATGTATTTACATGTCCTGATTTCCAGGAAACCTCCGCACCAGCGCGCGCTCGCGCTCACGTTCGGGCCCGCGTCCTTCTCCCTGCGCCGGACTCGAAGCCCCGCGCCCGCGCCGCGCAAGATGCACTGGAACCGAGGCGTTGGAGGCGAACTCGGTGCAGACCCCGCCCCGCCCGCGTAAGTCGCGCGCAGCAGCTGCAAAAGCGGGTGCGCACGCTCAATTTTGGTGCTATCGAGGAGGCGCGGCGCGTGAGGGCGCACGACTCGGCGCTGGAATGGGGAGGCTGATTTTGGGCGAGGGGCACGTTCGCGATGGCACCGCGGCCGCTGATTCCGGGCCCGAGCGCCCAGCTTGCACTTGCGCTGTCGGGAGGAGACGGATTCAGGGCGGACGGCGCGAGTTGGCGCGTTAGGACGGGCGGCACGAGTTGGCGCGCAAGACTTGGTGCTGGAACACGCGTGGACCGCAGCCACGCAGCCGCAATGACGACGCGCGCGCGGCACTACACGAATTCCCGCTCCCGCGGACGTCGAGGGCCCAGCGTGTTGTTGATGGGCGGGGTGGGCGCCGCGAGGTCGACTCGGCGCGGTGCGAGCTCTGCGCGCGCGCGATTCGGGCCTCGACGTTGCGCGCCGGAGCGGGGGTCGTGCAGGTGGGAACAGCGTGGGAGGGAAGTTCGCGCACAAGATGAGGAGAGGGCGGGTGCGTGCCGGCGTCGTAGAGAGATTGGATTCGAAACGATGAGCTGTCGGGCACGCACCTGGATTGCGGGCCCTCTCTTCCTGCGCAGCGATGCTAGTGCGCGGCGGCTGGAGGTGGATTCCCGCTCAATGTCACGGGGTACCCCTTGAGCGAGCTGCGAACTGCTTCCCCCCGCTCCGGCCTGCGGTCGTCCCGCGCGCGCAGCCGAACGCAGAACGCAGACCGCTCGACAAACGCCATGTGCGTCCCCCTGCCTCGCGCGCTACTCGGGGTCGCGCCCGCGCCGCAGCGAGCGAGACTGTTTGCGGTGTCCGCAGTGCGTTACGGCGTCGGCTGCGACCCGATGTGCACGGGAGGGAGCGCGCGGGGCGTGTAGAGGAGAATGGACGGCGGCGCGCGGGCGTGCATGCAACACAGCGTACGTTAGCTTGAGATGAGGAAGAAAAGTGGACAGTGCGCACCTCGTTAGCAGGCTTCGTCCACCGCGAGTGCCGCGCTGCCCGCCTCCGTGCCCGCCCCTGCAAGAATGAGGCAGTGAATGTCGTGTGACCCCGCGCGGCGCCGGCGCTTCGATCTAGCGGCCTCCCCCCTCGGCAGGCGCGCAGGACGCGAGCGTGGCGGCGGAGGCTGGACGTCGGCAAGGAGCGTCGTTTTGGCGGAGGTTGGGAGGGGAGGGGGCGCCAGTCGGGGAAGGAGGATTCAGTCTGTTCGCGGGCGGCGACATGGGACTCGCACTCCCCCTCCTCAGCGCCGCGCGTAGGAGCTGCTCCGACCTCGACGAGGCCGAAGGCGTGTGGGCGCACTCCATCAGAGAAGAGGCAGCAGAAGGGCGGCGCGGCGCGGGGGCGTGTAGCGTCGGCGTCGTTGGGGTTCGGGGCGTCGTTGTGGAAGTGGTAGCCCCTGAAGACGATGTAGATCCTGACGAGGTAGAGGCGGAGGTCGAGGAAGGGGGCGAGGAAGGTATAGTAGACGAGGTGGAGGAGGTCGACGCGCCAGGGAAGAGCGCGCCCAGACTCAGATTCAGACTCGCGAGGAGCGCGGGGAGCGGCGGGAGGGAGGTGCGTTTGCGCGCGCGGCTGCTGCCGCTTGTCCCGCTACTACTAATACTTGTGCTTGAATTCGAATTCGACATCGGTGTTGTCGAGGGTGCGAGCACGGAGGAGGAGCGCAGCGCCTGGTCGTTGCGCAGGCTCGAGCTGCTGGGGATGGGCGAGAGGAGCCCGAGGCTCTGCGTGTGCCGGTGCCGGTGTCGGTGGCGCGCGGTCGTGCGCTGGGCGTGCGTTTCTGGGGCTGAGGGCCCAAGGGGGTCCAACGATAAGAAAATATGATATCACCTACAATTTTTTTTTGAAACGGCCTTTCGGGCTTCAACCTACCAACCTACCGTGGGAAATCGCTTATATAAGCCTCAAATTTGCCGCTAGAATTCTTTTGAGCCTTGGGGGACGTTCAGATGGCATGTCAGAGTCCATCCCTGTGTTCAATCACAAAATTGGTGTGAGTTGAAGAAAAAGACTTCGGCGTTGGTCCAGACCATTTCGGGGATCACATGATGACTTGCCTGATCGGGAGGCAGTTCAAAAGTGATGTTGGCCACATTTACAGCCAACCAAGCTATTGACGACAGTAATATCTTGTCAGCATTGCATATAGTATGCTTGGGAAGTCGCGAGAAGGTTCTGGGCCTCATATCAGGGCAAAATAAAAGTGCATACAATTTTTTTTTCTGGCGGCCGGGGCTCAACCAACCTACCCAACCCCATATGGGCAATGCTTATCCTTGGACCCCCTTGTGAGGGCCCGGGAACGGGAGCGGGGTAGGTGGCGCGTGGCGGTGCCCGGCCATCAAACCCACCCCGCGGCAGCGCGGCGGGGTCCGAGTCCGTGCGCAGGCGGGAGCGCTAAGCGCTAATCAGATTTAAGATCACGGTAACGGAGGACCTCTGAAATTCCCTTTGGAGGATAGGTCCGGTGGCGGACAAAAATTTGGAATTTGGGGCCCAAAACCTAGATTCGGAACGGACAAAAATGGGCTCCCGAGAGCCCACAGCCTAGGTCCTGGGCGGACAAAAATCGCGGGTGAGCCGAGGTCCAGGGATTTTTTTTGGCCCACGAAATGCCCAGATCTCCGATTTTCCCTCCAAACAAAGCCTGATGACCTGAATCTTCGCGAAAGCGCTCAAATAAGGGCCGGCGAGAAGAAAAATCAGATTTGGACGTCGCCGGAGCCAGAAATTACCCGTTTGGGACACTGATGGGATCAATGGCTAGGTCCCGGGCGGTCAAAATCTGGCCAATCCGCGCCAAAATCCTGGCGGACAAGAATCAACCGATTGGTCGGATTCAGGACCTATCCTCCAAACGGAGTTTCGGAGGTCCTGGTAACGGTAAGATCATGCGCGCGTCATGCGTAGTATTTTTGAGTCTGAGATCCCCAACGAGTTGACAGGGGCATCCTAGACAACTTGAAGGGCCCGAGGGGTTGGCGGACGGGCTGAGCGTCATTCATGCGTGCGTGGAACGGACAGCAGTGATCATGATGAAGGGTGCGTGCCTGGAGCTGTTTTCTTTTTTTTTGGTATCTGCATTTCTATACCGCAACAAGTATACAAACTACTAAGACGCGGTGCGCCGGAGTGCGCGGCGAATAAATAGGGCAAGAAAATGTGTATGTGTTTGTGTCGGGGATGGAGTAGGGTAGTTTGGAAGGGGAATGACACGGGGCGCGTGCCTGTAGCTGAAGGCACATCGCGATTCGCTTCCACCCGCGATCCGCGCGCCCAATCCGCCACTCGCTCTTCTCCTCAGTCCTTCTTCCTTCCTTCCTACCCCTTCCTCTTTACTCCTTCCAATTACTATGCCTTCTCTCGTCACTCGAGAACGAGAACCCGCACGCGGCTTCAGAATGCCGGCGAGTCCTTACCAAGTACTAGTACCGACCCGCGATACCTATCGACGCGGACTCGGACTGGAATCCGAGATCTACGCCCGATCCTCAGATTCAGGACGCTCTACCTCCCATCCGGTCCTCGAGCTCCATCTCGTAGTACTAGTTTAGCGCCTCTCGCGGAATCCGGATTGCGCTCCTCCACCGCTAACTTCCTTGCCGTAAATCCACTCGCTAGCCAGACTCCAACGATCCCTCAATCACAATCGCTATAGATCCTTCCGTCCTGTAATTATCACCTCTCTCGTTCCTTCGAACTTGGACTCGGACTTCCGCTTTGGACTATCCGTGCGGCCCTTCCCTTCCCTTCCCGCGTCGGAAGTTCAAGTTACGGCCATCTACTCTAAATACGTACATATCCAAATGTGCGCGCACTACCTCGCGCTCTCCGGCTTAGGCCTCGTCTCCGCCCTCTCAGTCTCCACCTACGCACCCAACTCAAGTGCAAGCCCAATTTAACTCCAACCTCACGACCCCGACTTCACGGGACCTTCATTTTTCACTCGCAGTACAAATATTAATCTGACATCTATTCCACGAGTCCCATCCCGACTCGGAGTCGGGTTTTTACCTATACGACTCGGCGCTCCGCCATGTCCAGTCCGCCTCTGCCCTTCATCTGTTTTCTGCCTGCTGTCTATGCCGGATCCCAACCTTCTCCTCCTCTCCTGCCAGAAGTTCTGTCTCCTGCCTCCGCCCGATTCGCGTATATGATATCATCAAGATTCAACTTCGATGCAGGGCGAGTCACTGTTGCGTGATCTGAGTTCCTTTAGTCTATACGAAGGTATATTGATGTTTGTAGGCTATACTATACTTATTCATAGGAAGCGCTCGAAAGAAAGCTCGACTCCACACCTCTCCTCCGAGCCCCCAACGTGGCCATGGGCTCCAACCGCTACACTCTTCGAGCCTTCTCCACGGCCACCTAGCTATACACACCCTCCTTGAAGTACGCTTACGCTCTCCGTCCGTACGATTTCTCAAGGTCTCAAGATCCTCCCGAATCTCTCAAGGTGAACCTGTCGACGCTAGTTAGACACCACTGAAGCTCAAGTCGCCTGGACCACTCACTACTACTGATTCAGAAGGAACAAGTTGAAACTCTGCAAATCGTGGACTCCTACTACGGATACGACTTTGCGGGCTCCACCCACGGTATTAATGAAAAGGACTGATCGATGGCGCCTCCACGAAGCCCGTCTGTCTACCTGCCTTCCATCCTCCTTCCTGCCTTCCTTTATTTATTTCTTTCGAGCGAAGACCATCAGCTTAACTTCTTGCTGGTCGATAACCAACGCCACCCACGGGCCACGTCCGGACCGATTAACGTGCGAGACATGTACACCCAGTCTCCGTGTTCCAATCTGCATGCGAGGCTGCTCCAATATCCCTCGTACGACTGGGCGACCTCGGATACGGCGCCGGCACGCGGTGCTCTCAGCTGCAGGGCCGCGGGCGTCGTCTTTTGGGAACGCGCGTCTACCTCCCTGTCTAAGTAATCGCATATATAATATAGCTTGCGTTCAACTTCTGAACCATCGCGTCCTGAATATCGATTCATTCTCTCCCCGTCTGCGATCCCGCACGCTGTCCGTACATCGCTGGGATGACCTCGAGTCCGAAGGAGACATCCATCCAAGCTGCTAAACCCGCACATCTACATACATATCCAACTCGTTCTTCTCCGCCTCCCGTATTCCCCCCGTTTCCGTTTCTCATCCCTTGCACACCTCCTCACTTCCCCGATCCCGCGTCCTTTTTTCATATGCAGCTATACCTTATTTCAGCCCTTCCTGACTTACACCTCCAGCTCGTTAATTGATCGTAATAAATTATGTAAAATCACCTAGTGATCCATCCCCCGGTCGAGTGTGAGTCATGCCGCAACAACGACCGAGCGCGCGGACCCAGCGCTAACCAAGTTGTGACGCATCCGAGCGTGTCAGGTTGAATGAATTTATCGTTGATTCGGATGTTATGGCCAATTTCAACCCGCAGTGAAATGAAATGTCTGACATATAGATATTCAACTCGTGGGAGGAGATAGGAGTGACCGGGTGGTGTAGTGGTAGCACACCTGCTTGACATAAGCGAGTTACAGTATTTGGAGAAGCTCAGCAGGAAATCCTTGTTCAATTCAAGGCCAGGCCATCCAATGGCGGTGTAGCTCTTTTTGGATCGAGGCACACGAAATCCACAGTGTATTTACGTTGTGTGAGACCGTAAGAATGGTCTGGTGGTGTAAGGATAACATCTTGACCTCCTTCGGAGAGTAGTTATGGCATTTTGTGGGAGTTCATTGTTCGAGTCAAGGCCAGGCCAAGCTTTTTCTGGTGACATTTTTTGTTCTCGTTCTTCTGCGGAAACTGCTGCACGTATTCAGCTTGTGGGAGGGATAAAAGTCTGGTGGTGTAATGGTAACATACTTCCTCTTATTGTTGAAGTGTGTCAGATCTCTGGAGTTCCTTGTCCGATTCAAGGCCACGCCACCCCATGTCGTTTTTTGGTCTCGTTCTCCTGCGAAAATTTGTGCATCTATTGAACTTGTGAGAGTCTGGAGGAAAAGGTCTGGTGGTGTAATGGGAGCACGTCCACTTTCTTTAGGACTATCCCAATTGAATATTATGTGGAAGATCCTTGTTCGACTCAAGGCCAGGCCATTCTTTCTCATATATATTGTTTTTTTCTTTCCCGCTCCTACCTTTAAATATCAGCCACCGTCCTCATTCCCTTCTATATTTTTTACACCCAAACAGTGTCTACGCTCAAGGAGCTCGGATTTTCAACCTTGAACTTCACATAGGCGCACACGTGATGGTCCGGCAACGCCCGGCTTCCCTTGCTTTTCTCTTCCATGTTTCCTACGGCGGCTAAGCTCTTCATCTCGTATTTCGACTACCCGTCGGGGATATGCAACGTCGAGTTGCGAACATGCGAACGTCAAGACCACTGCGAAGAGAACAGTCCGGAACTCGCTCTACAAAAAACCTCTCACTACTGTCCAGCAACCTACTACTCTCGAGTCTCTTGCGGTCTTAGATGCCACTCTGATTCGTTGCGACTCTCTCCACGGGGCTTAATCGCACCGCTCCTGTCCATCAATTACCATCGCCGAGCGAAGAACCCGCTCGGATCGGAAACTCTGGAATCTTGACTTCGGCTCGGGGATGTCCTCAGCAATCTAGTGACGCGTTCCAAGGCTGCATAATTTCGCGACGCCGGGAAATGCCTCTCTCTCTCAGAATTAAACTGCGTACTCGCGATAAAAATCCGAATCAACATCGGACTAGACGCTCATACGCGTCGCCTTCCATCCGGCTATCGTTGAAAATTTTGACAAAGCCAGCTCAATCAGCTTGAATTGCCACTGGTACTCAATTTATGCGCTGTGATCTTTCGCGACGCCCGGGCTATTTTATCTGGATCTTTTAATCCGCACTCGCAAGCCGCAAGCATGCCGAGTCGACGCAGCTGCTCCTCAAAATTGTGGGTCCTCATGGATCGTTTGAGGCCCCCCACCCGTGGTGTTCTCTGGACAGTCCAATCTGTGTTCTTTGACTCAGACTCGAGTCCCGAGTCACTGGCAGCATTTCAGGGAGGCCTAGTAATACCACAACTCCAAGTCAGTTGAAGATGCGGGCGCTTGAATCGACGCGCCGAATTTAATCGCCCCTGGGAGCCCTCTCGAGAATAGCTCCCTGAGATCCGCGCAGTGACTATGCATGTAAAGAACGCCCCCCTCGTGAATTACCCGCCTCCACTTGGCCCTGGGATTCCGCATTTGGCATCTCGCATGCTCCGCTTCTTCCTTCGCTATCTGTACGGAAAGGCTGCGAGCTTTTTGCGTATCTCTTCGGAGCTCTGGATGTCCCACCCGTTTCCACTCTCTGTGCTTCGAAATTGCTCCCATAAAGACTGTTAGGCTCCTCCGCTCAGCGCTACAGCTTACAGATGAATAGCTGCTGGTCTCATCCCAATCCCCCTCGCTGCGTAAGTTCTGTCTCGCTCCACCCGTCTCTTGTCTCTATTGATAACTCAGAAGTGCGACGAACACGCGTTGGGGCTGTCGGGCTGTCCAGTCCCCATACCTCCTCAAGTTTAGGTGGACAAGGTCCCGTCGCTCTCCCTGCGAACGACGATCGACAAGTAAGATTGTTACAATAGCCGACGAGACTTGAGTCAGGACTTGTACTCGGGCCAAGGTCAAGGCTCCGAGTCCGCAGCTGCGCCGTTTACTCATTCTTCGGTGGAATTATCCCTCAGCCGGTCTCCGCTTTCTCACACCACACTACGGTAGCGCTCATACAACGTCTCAAGCTCAGCCTTGAACCGTGATCATAATATTCAGAACGGCCCGTACCACGAAGATCCTCCTTGAATCGCATTGAATAAATTCTGATTAACACCGAAACTTGGCTAGTTCAAGTAAAGCAAGAACTCCTGGCTGGACATCATCACGGGAATTCGGGCTCGGGAGCCAATTTCCCCGTAAATTGGCGTTGAGTTCGACTCTCTCGCGACGCGACAGCTTCCATCACTTACGTGTTTCCATCCCTCACATGTTCGTGTTTCGGCCGCGCACCGCCTCATCGCCTCATGTCTTCTCCCTTCACATCTAAGCTCGGGACGAACTATTGTCCCAGCGACGAGGAAAACATTGAAATCCGAAGCCTCCTGGTTGAACCCACCCGTCGACTCCAGTGTCTTGACGATGAAATCGCCGATCTCCAAAAGGCCGTCGAGAAACTGCGAGATGAGCGCGACAAGCTTGGGGCCTACGTCGACGCCCACATGGCTCTCATTTCGCCGGTTCGGCGGCTCCCCCTCGACATCATCCAAAAGATCTTCATAGCCTGCCTTCCAGCACACCGTAACTGCGTTATGAGTGCCGTGGAGGCGCCCGTCCTTCTAGGGCGCATTTGCAGCTCCTGGCGAACCATATCTCTCTCGACACCCCATCTTTGGTCCAGACTTCACGTCGTGGAGCCCACCCCACCATATTTCGCTGTCCTTACACTAATCGACAAGAAGGTGGCTCAGCGGCTTGAGATCACCAAGATGTGGCTAGGTCGATCCGGCCAGTGCCCGCTGTCGATATCGGTGAAAGCCATAGCGAGTAAAACTGGTTTCGCCGCCCAAATTATTCAGGCCCTGCTCCCATTCAAATCACGTTGGGAGCACATCGCGTTCACGGCCGAATCTTCGGTTTTCGGGGCGTTATCGCATCTCACCGAGGTGGACGTGCCTATGCTCAAGTCAATCCACATGACTGAGATTGATGACCATACCTCCCTCCGATGGGACTCGCTGCAGTTCCTTCGCAGCTCCAACATTCTTTCTGCCTACATCTCGGGCGGCAATTTCACTCCCTTGGAGTTACCGCTTCGGTGGAATGGTTTACTAAAGAGACCTTTCGATCGAAATACGGTGGTATCGTGACGGTATACCTTTGACAAGGGATATGACCCTCCAGGTGTTCTCCCGGTGCCCTCAGCTCCGAACCTGCCGGCTTCAAATTGATAGTGAAGTCGAGAACCATAGCAGCTTGGCGGAGCTTATCCTCGAGCTCCCTTTCCTTCATACACTGGCGGTAGAGTGTTTTGGAAAGCCTTCAACTACCCTTCTTCCTCTATTCAACCGGCTCTCGCTCCCACAATTGCGGTCTCTCACACTTTGCGGCACAGGCCGTGATGATCCCACCCTCTACGGCCCCAGTTCCTACGGCCCGTTTTTCGCCGCTGCCCCACGGATCGAGAGCCTTGAATTCACCACCAAATTGTTCTCCGAGACATCCCTTACAGATTTCCTTCGCGGGATACCCCATACTATTCGGGAAATCAAGATCAACGCGGTCTCTGCATACAGCGAAGGCCCCTCCAACATTCTTGATGATGAAATTATTGAACTCCTCATACCATCTTCTGAATTCCCCACCACCACCCACTGCTGCCCGGGACTTCAGGTGTTGGAAATAAACACAGCCTGTTATTTTTCCGAAGACACGCTCTTGCGTTTCATTGAATCTCGGACATTGAAGTGTTTGATCGTTCACTTTGCGCGGGAAATGGAGCGCGACGTCCGTCCACTCGTGCAGTGTGGGCTTGATCTCGACCTCACATACCTTCCTCCGTCTGGGATCTTGTCTCCTTGGTACGGCCTGGCCGATGCGCCGAGCTGATTTGGATGCTCTCGCGTTGCACCCAATGATAGGAAATATTCTGCCAATTGAATTTCTACTTCTCTATAAATCCATGCTTCTTCAGTCCGATACCCTTGCCAATCTATTTCTGTGTACATAAAGTTTTGTGGTATTTTAATTTATGGTAATCTTGCAAAGGCATAGGAATGTCATTGCCGTGTCGCGATTCTTGTGGTTACAGGACCTCTGGGAAACAAATAGACTGACATGGCAGGCCTGAGAACACATACATTTTAGAAATACAATCGTTATGTGAGCGAAGCCGGGAGATACGAGCGTCGAAACAAGCAAGAACTCTGAACACCGTATTTGCCAATCTCGCTAGCGCATCTAATATGTGTCCAGTGCATATGGCCCTGTTCCGCGAGACAGGCGGACCTCATTTCTGCCTTGAGCAGGATATGCCAAGGAACCCCGTTCTCTACTTGCTGCATTGTTATTGACTCCAATCTCCCTTGTAGAACTGCGTGCTCAGAGTAAAGAGTCGAGCGAGACCATTACTGATTCAGATACCTCAACGCCGTATCCGAGGTATGTACCATACTATGCATCTCACGAGTCTCGTTTGCTAATTCACTTTTCTCTTTGTAGTCCCGCGCCTTGAATGCATCAAGTCCGAAGAAGGCGCCGTGGCGCACAAGAAACTCGTTTTGAGTTGGTGTGAATTCATTCCCCGCAGTTTGGTGAGTGAGCCTGATTCAAGCGCGAACCTGCTTAAATCTACAGTTCGTGACCAACTGTGTGATGGCCACAGTTGGGTGAACCGTACACTCTGTACAGGGAGGGATAAGCTGTTGAATATATACAGCCCGTGTGGTGATTTCAGCTGTTTGTTTTATGCAGTTGGCCCCTCATTCAACTACAAAATCCAGAGAGTTGGCCTTCGGCTGTGGGATTTGTGCACCTCAGAAGTGCTCAAACAGGGCAGTCCCGACCTATCTGTCCGAACTGCACATTTGATGCCCAGGTGTTTCAATCGGACAGTTTGGGGTGTGGGTGTTCAACATTCGGAACTGTAGTGCAGACATCAGACAGCCCACGGGAAGGAAATCGAGACTCCTCTCGCTATGGCGAGTGATGAAACATAATATTCATTCTGTAACCCGGCAGGCACTCTGCCGCAGAATAAAGGAGGTATAACGATCCAATGGGATTTACCTTATTTTTAGAGGAATAGTGGGGGCCGGTACTTCATTTGGTGATTTTATATGAGCCTTAAATTTGAGCTAAATTTCCCTTAAATTTCAACATAGTCACCCCTCAGTTGCCACATAGTTGGTACAGATTTAAGCACCGAAGCGGCGAAGCAACTGTTCAAATATCGCAGTCTACGCGAACTGTGGACATCACTTCTGTGTATCCAATGTTCATCCGACTCGGTGTCTCTGTTTTCGACCGAGGAATTGCATGTCGCGCGCATCCGGTCTCTCGGCTTCCTTACTCACTCTCCTGCCTTTCTGTCGCCTTTCGCTTGGAGTTTTGGTCTATGCTGGAGCCCATTTGCGAATAAAACTAACCTACGAATGGTCACGGAAGAGATTATTCCCTTCGAGGTGGCACCGATGTGTGTCGGTGGCAGTCGGTGGATATCTATCTCCGGTCCACTACAGTCTACGGCTCCAACCGTTTCGTTTTGGTTTGCGGTTTGGCCTAAACTAAACAGAAACGGAAAGGAAACGTTTTCAAACCGTTTAAACAGTTTGTAAACAGTATTTCTTGGTGAGGATATAACGGCCTTCTTGGATCACAAATATAGCTGTAGTCAACTCCCGAGCATCTAGTCTCTCCTTCCTTGTCTGGATCATTTCCCTGTCGAGGTTCGAATGGGACAGAATCTATGCCAATGACGTCGCCGAGATGGCCGAACACACTTGGAAATTGCCGACCTTGGGCGAATTCCGACCCAACCCAGTGTAACATGCTAAAGGGAAGGTTTGTTCAAGAGTTGAGCGATCTCTGGATCGCGGAATTTGATGTGGCCACGCGAGGTGGCGCGCACCGCCACTGATGGACGTCGGCATCAAACGGCATCACTCCCGGCTTCATTCACATAGTTATGGGCTGTCCATCGTGACTGCAGGTTGGCGCGTTGAAAACGCGAGATTCCGGGGAGGTGCGGTGTCGGGGCGTGCTTCGCTGGCGGGTACGTGGCGGTTAATTGGAAGTGTTTGCTCGTCTTGATGGCCGCACTCATGCCGCTGACACAGACTTGCCTTTTCGAGGGGGGGGGGGGGGGTCGTGGGAATTATTCCGTGATCCAGAGATCGCGCACCTCTTGGGTTTGTTGACCCTGTGGAGACTTTAACCCATGCTCAGCACCTAATCAAATGCCCAGAAATATACTACAAGTCTTGGCTAGGTCAGTGTCCACTCAAAACCGTTTAACCGTTTGAAAACTGTTTGTAAATTGTTTTCAAAGGTCTGTAAACGAAATGGAAATAAAAACGGTTATTTCCGTTTGCAAAGAACGTTTGCAAACGGAAACAGTTGGAGCCTTACTAGTAGGCTAGTTACAGCCTACCGTGACAGCATATATTTTTGATCTATTTATGCCTGTCTGATGCTGTTCTTCGAGGCGGTGCCTGCCACGTGCCCCACACCTTGTCCTCGCCCTTCATGGCAGAAGCCCTGACCACCGTAGGCAGCGTCGCCAGCATAATCCAGCTCGTCGACACTGCGCTCAAAGCCCGCGAACACATCCAAGACTTCCGACATGCGCCTCAGGAGCAGCAGGAACTCCTCTCCGAAATGGACGACCTACGACCACTTCTCGGAGAGCTCGAGACTCGAAGCTGTTCTAGCCGTTCCTCAGCGCACTACATTCCACACTCAGTCATACATGCCGCAGTTCCTAGAGCATTTGGATGTACGGAGCTGCCGATATATTGTTCTCCTACCCTGGTTCTTTCAATGAAACCTGTGTGCGTTTTGGTGTTTTTACGGGGTGACATGATGACGAACAGCAACAATTACCGTTCCATCCTGCCCGCTCTATTTCTTTGGCTGGATATTCTCGAACTTGCTGAAATACCTTCTGACTCTCTGTGTCTCCCCTCGCCAAGCCTTCTCTTCTGCGCTGGTTTACGGTTCAAAAGGCGGTGTTCAGGGATCTTTTGGCGCTTCCCTCTGCCGTTTTCCTTGAGCAAACGCAGGCCTCCCTATCGCTTACTGCGATCAGTCTCCGGTACCGTGCATGATACACCTCAATAAGTCTGTTTTCTTCAGTGTCAATGCTCTTGGATGCCGGAGCGAAGTGGAGGTCTTGTTCAAGTTGCCCGGTTTCGGCAGAAAACCTGCCTCTGCACACTGATCAATTACATCCAGCTCCACAAGCGCCAGCACCGGCAAGCTCGAATTAAAGTTAACTCACGTCTTACGCTACAGGTCAACCGTCTCAAGACACGGTTTCGATCGTCATTCATCGGGTATCTCGGCCCAAGTTCAACTTGTCTCGTTGAAATTCAATTCCTACGGGCCAACTAAAACCAAGGTTTAGATACTGGGGCCCAAAAAAACAAGTCACCATCTTGGAGAGCTTTACTGTTCTCCGGTTTTGATGTGCCACGCCAGCATCCCGCCTTACATGCTTCGACTCGCTGATCAGTCACTCAACTCCCGCCGTCGGAAAGGCGCGGCTCCTTTGCCATCTTTTTCTCCTTTGCCTATCATCTCCCGCTCCCTAGTAGTCCTTTTGTACTTTATTTTATTGTTTCTCACTGCGGGACGATCAGCGCCAAGATATTTCTGATGCTGTTAATCGCGATCACGTGGACAGCTCTGGAAGCTCACCGTTTCGAGTGTGCGGCTCGAGTAATACTACGCTCGCGCTTCTGTTAATCGACTGAGCTCTTAATAACCTTGCCTGCCTGATTATAAATGCTGATATGGGCTTAATACTGAGTCAACGGGGCGCGGCAAAAATTAGGTATCGTGCTCAAGTTGCCTAAGGCTATCACGCGGCGGTACGACATATTTGAGTCATTGGAGAACGGTCCTCACTCTACGCAGAAAAGTTCTGAGAATCTGTCCCACCGACCTCAGCAGTTGATATCCAAACACCATACATGACAGTCAGTCACGCCCTCCATTCCGGCTTGTCCCCTGGCCCTTTGTGGAGGCTTCGCCTGCCGATTTCCTATGTCCTGATATTACGGATCCATCCTTCTCACACGGTATCAGGTTAACACAATTTTTATTGGATTTTGCGCTTTACAAAAAAAGCCACAATCTTTCCTCTGCAGAACGAGTTCCACGCTGCGTCCAAAGGCCAGCACTGCCCTAACTTAGTTGCCACATGAACCTCCACACGGGCCCGTGTTGGGGTCGCCGAAGAACCGGAATGCCGCCCCACTGACTTGGCCCCAGCCACCCTACACGCGTCTTGAATATAGGCGGGTGAGAAATACACGGAGCACCTACCAACGAGCACGTCGCGTTCACGCTCTTAAGAGCGTTCTCGCAGTTAGTCACGCTGATGTTGTTGCTGACAGTGTGTGTGTTCAACGCGGTGAAGTCACCTGTTGTCCACCGTCAGCGTGTTCGGCTGTTAATGAGCGGAATAAAATATAGCAACGCACACTTCACACAGGGGGCAAACATAATGGCACTTGTCATAGTGGCAACCTGCGAGCACTTGCTGGGGCATCCGACACGGACTTGTGCACTGATGGATGTTGCATTACCATTACCTAAGCCAACAGCAAGTCCTGAGCAAGTTCGATTTCGAGCGTTGCCACTCTTTTTTACGACATCACTTCTTACGCACAGTGTCTATGACCACAATAAAGCAATTGTAATTTTCCCTCCAGTTCACTTTGGATTAGAATGTGCCTTGAATTGCTCATTGCTTGAGATTCAGCTACTGATAAACATGTTATTCTTTGTTTTTCAACCTTGGGTGTCGCGGGGTGGGTCAACAAAGGTGTTCCCAGATCTTATATTATTCCTGGATGTGTGGGTGTTGTGTTTAATCCAGTGCACAAAACAAAATTTGCTTATTGGTCCAGATAATCAGTTGTTAAACTTGTGACCTTCCCTCCTCGAGCAATTTATTAAGGTTTTGGGTTCATTGGGAAGCAATTTAATGTGCACATGCTGGGAAGCTGTGCCGGGTGTGGGTTACAGGTCCCTACCGCGCACTGGCACTGGTGCTTACAATTTCCTTGCCCTCGCAGCTGCTGTGTGAGTCCCAGGCTGAGCCCCGACTCTTATGCTGGTGAACAAGGACAGATCAAGTGTTTTACCTCTGGACAAGGTATGGAAGATACAGGCTCAGGCCCGACTGCCAAAGAGTGGTGTGTAGTCACTGTGGATAATATCAGACCAGAAAAAAGGCTTAAATTAGCAACAAATATTTCTCAGACACTCAGAATAGCTGAATAAAAACACATATCCCATCTAGGATTTAACTGCCTTGAGTCAGTAGTCAGAGTGCAGGGCATTCCAACTATTACAGCCAATGGGACTGAAATCGAAAAGATGTCATTGCCCAGAATTGAACCCACTCACTGATGTGTGACCAGATTACATAAGGAATCAGCGAGTATGCAGCATGTCCACAGCAAGGACGCTGCAAGTGCGCGCAGGTTGCCCTTATTGCAAGTGCCGCTATTCTTGCCCCCTGTGTCAAGGTCGGCGTCGACGTGGTGAAGCAGCGCTGGGCGCTGTCGCCTGGCGCAATCTGTGTGCGGGGTCCGAAACATCCGTCAGTACTGAGACTTGGGTGCGGAAGAGACGGGGCTCACCACTTCACTTGCAATGGACGTGCAGAACGTCGTGATGAAGTCCGCGCAGGAGCCCATTGTGCCGCCAGGGTTGCAGACAGTGTTCAGCTGCCCGAGAGAAGGCGTGGTGAGGAGCGCGAGCGCTGTGAGAGTCAACGCAAAGGACTGGCACAACGAGTTCGTGAGCGCGCAAAATCGGTGGGAGAGACAGGGGGTGTTCACCTTGTAAACCATGGTATTCCTTGGTAGGTAAGGCCTGAGTTTCCCTCCAAACTTTTATATCAATGAGGAGGAGGATCCCAGTCGGGGACTAGTTCCGTTGGCGCGATGCGCGCCATTCCCCACTTCATTCTCTGTGTCAAAACCCCCAATGATACCCAGGCATCACCCTGTTACGGGCAGTTTTGATGGGATATTTGCGATGATAGCATTCCCCACTTCATTTGAGTTGTCCGCTTAACCTTGAACCCGACGCGGACCCCAGAAGAGTTCCGCAGTGCCGAACTTGTGACAAAGATTCAAGATGTTCCTTTTTGGAGACTTGATATCAAGTGGAGCCTACTATTTAGTACTATGGCAAATATCTCGTCTTTTTGACACGAGAATGAAGGGAAGAATGGCGCGCAGTACATCGTCGGAACTATTTCTCCCCGGTGAATCCACACCTTGTCCCTACAAAAGCGCGGAGTGGACACAAAGTTCAACAAGGCCCCACTCTAGCTTTCTGTCGCTCTTACCCACCAAGTCGTACCATGGTATACAAGGTGAGCATTTCTTCTTGGCAGTTTCTGTGAACTCAACCGTTGCTGCAAGTCCGTGACGCTTACTGCGCTCGCACTCCTGATCACGCCTGCCCTCGGACAGATAAGCACTACGTGCTTCGCTAACCCAGGCAACGCAACCGAGGGCTCCTGCGCGAACTTCATCACGACGTTCTGCACCTCTATCTCAAACCAAGTGGTGAGCCTTGTCCTCCAGTCGCAGGCAAATGGCAACATTAACGGATATATGGGCAGATAGCGCCAGGAGACACCGCCGCGCGCTGCTTTATGACGCCGACGGCGAACTTGAAGTGTGCGTATCTAGACTCAGATATTATCCCGTGGGGTGAAACCGTGTATGCTGACTGCCGACCCCAGGCGACCTTACTGCGATTAATTTGGCCACGACTAGCAGCAGCATCAGCGTGGCAGTCTGCGAAGCGGTGCTCACGAGCGTGAACACGCAGTGCCCGTTGTTGGTACGTGCCCGCGCCGTTGCGGAGGGTCTGGTGTTTCACCCGCCATGCTGACGACGTGCCCCCAGGGTGGATTCGGCCATGCCACCGGCGGAGATTTCCGTTTCTTTGGCGACCCCAACACGGGCGTGTGTGGACCTGTGTGTGGCAACTAAGATAGGGAGATGCTTTCTGCGGGAATAGCGCAGAAAGCCTCGTCTTCATCAGAGATGTGCAGAGAAGCAGTCTGTTGAATTGGCATTTAGAAAATTGCGAAATGCAATAACAGCTGTGTTAGCTTGATTCCGGATTACAATAAAGGACGCTCGGAAACAAAATCTGGTGCCCACGCCGCATACCTAACCCTGTTGTAAAAGTTCTCCTCAACGTGCCACGACCGTGACCGAGCCAATCATTTGCGTCCAGCAGAGACGTGCGAAGGAAGACGACAGAAATCTCAGCAGCAATGTTCTGTGCCAAAAAGAGAACGAAAAGGAGACTTTTTCGTGTAAAATGGGGTCTCAACTTCATTTTTTGCCTCCTTTTCGTGCTCCTTTTTGTGCTTCCTTCTTGTCTTCCTCTTTGGAAAATAAAAATGAAAAGGAGACCGAAAATGAGACGAAAATGGGAACTTGAACGACAGTAATTACCGTATTTTGGGAGCGCGAATACGCATCTTGACGCGTTAAAACACGTTTAAACACATACCATTGGCCATGGGCGCCGAACGTCGGGCTTAAACGGCGAGGGAGAGGTCTCAGGGGTCCTTCATGCATGCCGGGGCAGACATCAGTGATGGTGCCGGCTTATCACACGAATGAATGTTCAAATAATAAAAGCAAGTCAAGATCTCGACAGATGTAGTTCGCAGGTCTTTGTAAACTCAAAGTAACTTTTACAAGTGTCTAAGCGAGATCGCTCGAGATCTCGAGAGGCAAAATTTATCCGCATCTCGCAAAAACTCTTGGCTTATTGTCGAGATCTCTCGAGATCTCTCGAGAACAATCAAAAATCCTCGAGATCTCGACAAATCTCGACTGTTCTCTAGAGATGTTCAGAGATCTCGATGAATTCCACTCGCTTAGCCCCAAAAGCCCACCTTTCGTTCAATAAGGGCCCTCAAAAGTCTCAATAATTCGTCAACATCGGTCATACATCGAGATCTCGACTAAGGCCAAGAGAGCAGCAGCCGGCCGCACGTGCCGTGCGTTGCCGCACCTCTGGAACGTAAAAGAGGTCGTCAGAAGTCTGCAGGGCCAAAATTGTGGATGCTTGTCTTGCGGCCAAATGGTGTATTGAGGGTAACCTGCGAATTGAAGTTGATGGGAGACATCTGTTGTCAAGCCGCATTCAACATTGCCGGCACCCTGTTTGAAATACTCGAGACAGACGCGAGAAAATAGAGAATCAACACACCTCTAGATCTCGACGAAGCCGGGATCTCTAAAGATATCGAGAGATATCCCGAGATCTTGAACAAAGCAACAAATTGACGCAGATATCTCGAGATCTCGACAAAAAAAACATTGAGATCCATAGAGATCTCGAAGAAATATGCAAATCTACGAAGATCACTAAGGATCTCGACAAATTCTGCCCTACCTGGGAAATTCATTAAGGTTGTTCACAGTAGCCCTTTTTGGTTCCTTTTTGTGTTATTTTTTGGTTTCTTTTTGTCCTCCTTTTTGAAAAAGAAGCCGAAAAGGAACGGGAAAAGGAAGCCATAAAGGGCCCTTTTTCAAAAATGAGAAACCTCGTCCATTTTTCAAAAAGGGTCCTTTTTCTGTTCCTTTTATTTTCCCTTTTTCAGACTGGTTCTTCTTCTGGACTTGGTTCTTGTTGGAGGACATAGTTCCTATGTTCTTAAATACCCTCTGAACATACCATGTACTCCTTCCAACAAGCAAATATTTGACAGGATATACATGTTCCGGGAAGTTTCCTCTTTTTCCAAATTCACCAGACCACCCGTTCACAGTAGCTCCTTTTACGTCACTTTTTCGCTCATTTTTTTGTGTATTCTGCCCAATTCGGCACGTAGGAGTCTGAATTTTGGGGTTTGGGGCCTTTTTACATCTCTGAATTGACAAGGGAAAAAAAACCAGACAAAAAACTACGGGAATATCAAAAAGGAGAGAAAAAGTAACACAAAAAGGAAGCAAAAAGGGCTACTGTGAACAACCCTATTGACTTTTGTCCAGTAAGGGCCTTCATAGACATGGGTGCACATAGCCGGACAAAATACGGGAGTGTATTTCTGGTAGCAATAAACAAGGGCCATGAGAACGTTGTGCGGGTGCTCATTGAGCACGGCCCTGATGTCAATATGCAGGATGGATTTTATGGAAGTGCGTTGCAAGCAGCAGTAGACAGGGGCCACGAGAACATTAGGGTTGTTCACAGTAGCCCTTTTTGCTTCCTTTTTGTGTTACTTTTTCTCTCCTTTTTGATATTCCCGTAGTTTTTTGTCTGGTTTTTTTTCCCTTTTCAATTCAGAGATGTAAAAAGGCCCCAAACCCCAAAATTCAGACTCCTACGTGCCGAATTGGGCAGAATACACAAAAAAATGAGCGAAAAAGTGACGTAAAAGGAGCTACTGTGAACGGGTGGTCTGGTGAATTTGGAAAAAGGGGAAACTTCCCGGAACATGTATATCCTGTCAAATATTTGCTTGTTGGAAGGAGTACATGGTATGTTCAGAGGGTATTTAAGAACATAGGAACTATGTCCTCCAACAAGAACCAAGTCCAGAAGAAGAACCAGTCTGAAAAAGGGAAAATAAAAGGAACAGAAAAAGGACCCTTTTTGAAAAATGGACGAGGTTTCTCATTTTTGAAAAAGGGCCCTTTATGGCTTCCTTTTCCCGTTCCTTTTCGGCTTCTTTTTCAAAAAGGAGGACAAAAAGGAACCAAAAAGGAACACAAAAAGGAACCAAAAAGGGCTACTGTGAACAACCTTATTGTGCGGCTGCTCATTGAGCACGGCACCGATGTGAATGTGCAGGGTGGATTCTATGGAAGTGTACGGGAGTGCATTGCAGGCAGCCGCATATCAGGGGCATGAGAACATTTTCCGGCTGTTGATTGAGCATGGCACCGACGTGAATGCACAGGGGGGGGGAATATGGGAGTGCATTGCGGGCAGCAGCATAACAGGGACATGAGAACATTGTACGGCTGCGGGTCACAAGAACATTGTTCGACTGCTCATTGAGCACGGCGCCGATGTGAATGCACAGTGTGGGCGATATGGCAGTGCATTGCAAGCAGCGCCTTACGAGAACCACGCGAAAATTGTACGGCTGCTTGTCGAGCACGGTGCCAATGATGACACCGAAATCTAGTCTAGTTTTTACCGCGGGGGTTGGATCACAGTGCTCCGTTATTGTGTAATCACAGAGTTTGAATTCACGCCGCGAAGTGCACATTGCGTCTGTCTCTTCAGAATCTCGAAAGAGGTCTCCGAATAGATGCACATTTATTCCCGCCCCCAACTTTTGTCCGCCCCGCAAAAATAGCCTATTTCGGAGGTTCCGCCCTGAAAACAGAGAACCCCATAAGGTCAGTTTATTTTGGGCGCCACGGCATGTTCTGCCCCATATAAACTTGATGCCCACCCCTTTTATACAGTCGATGCCCGCCCCATATATACTAAATTCCCCGCAGTTTGGTGAGTGAGTCTGATTCAATTCAATTCCTATCGACGTTGTGTTTACATGTCCTGATTTCCAGGAAACCTCCGCACCAGCGCGCGCTCGCGCTCGCGTTCGGGCCCGCGTCCTTCTCCCTGCACCGAACTCGAAGCCCCGCGCCTGCGCCGCGCGAGATGCACTGGAACCAAGGCGCGTACTCGCGCTCTACGCACGAATCGTCGCGCAGTGGGTTCTACGCAGAGAGGGAGGCGAACTCGGCGCAGACCCCGAAGCGCGGACCCCGCCCCGCCCGCGTAAGTCGCGCGCGCCAGCTGCAAAACGGGCGTGCACGCTCAACTTTGGTGCTATCGAGGAGGTACGCCGCGTGAGGGCGCACGGCTCCGCGCTGGAATGGGGGAGGCTGATTTCGGGTCCGCGCGGCCCGCAAGACTTAGGGCTGGAACCTGTGTGGACCGCAGCCACGCAGCCGCAATGACGACGCGCGCGCGGCACCACGCGAATTCCCGCTCTCGCGGACGTCGAGGGCCCAGCGTGTTCTTGATGGCGGGGTGGACGCCGCGAGGTCGACTCGGTGCGAGCTCTACGCGCGCGCGATTCGGGCCTCGACGTTCCGCGGCGAAGCGGGGGTCGTGCAGGTGGGAACAGCGCGGGAGGGGAGTTCGCGCACAAGATGAGGAGAGGGCGGGTGTGTGCCGGCGTTGTGGAGAGATTAGATTCAAAACGAGGAGGCTGTCGGGCACGCACCTGGATTGCGGGCCCTCTCTTCTCGCGCGGCGGCTGGAGGTCGATTCCCGCGCGATGTCACGGGGTGCGCCTTGAGCGAGCTGCGAGGGAGGGAGCGCGCGTGCCGCACACGAGGCTCTCGTCTTCGTCTGGTCGCCGGATTCGATCTGTTCGCTCCAGTCCGCGTCCACTGCGTACGGGACGGGGTGAATATGCGCTGGCGGGTGTTAGGTGGTGGTGGAGAGGTGGGAATATTAATCATCGAGTTGGGGCAAAATTGCGGTCGTGTTTGCCTCTCTGCGTTACACATACGCGAATTTGATTTCATGCGCGGGGATAATTACCGCGCTGTGACGCATGTCACACATGTAAGGCGGCAACGTCCCCCGAGTAAGTATTTCCGACACCCTTTGCACCCAGCTCCCCTACTTCCATACTCGTGCCAAGTGCCTTCCTACTCCTTCTAATGACTACGTCTTCTCTCGTCACTCGAGTCTCGAGAACGAGGAACCCGCACCCCGCACACGGCTTCAGAACGCCGGCGAGTACTTATGTACTAAGTACTCGCCCTTAAGTACTCGCCGTTAAGGACTAATAGCACCGTCCTGCGATGCCTATCAACGCGGAGTTCGAGATCTACGCACGATCCTCAGGGCAGCTTCCCGTAGCGCCCCTCGCGAATTGCCTCCATCCCCAACCCAGCGCGTACCCAGTCTCTCTAGATCTAGTAGGCCGACGTGATAGGGATGCACAACAGCAATCTCGCTCCGTGTTGCTTACTCCGCTCGTTCCTTCGGGCTCGGACTCTCTAGATCTCCTTTGGACGATCCGTTGTTCCACCTAAAAATTGTTTGTTATAAAGTGCATGAATCGAAAAATCATCGCCGCTCAATGAAATATTCGGATTCCCAATAACGTGACTCATGATGAGTCATTGGGACATGAGCTCCGAGTGACGGTTGGGAAAAATGGGCAGCGTAACGAATGGAGTCAGAATGACTCATAAACGAATGGAGTCAGAATGACTCATAAAAATGAGTCAGAGGAAAGAATGAGTCACGAAAGAGATGTATAAAAGAAGAGCGGATTCTATCATGTAGTTCACTTGAACACCCCACTTTGTACTTTTTCTGAAAGTCAATATTAATTTCCTTCGCTTACTTGTGCTTATTCTTGAGCTCTTAAATTTACTAAGGAAAGTTCAGCAAGTCCACCGCTTTCTTTTCAGCCGCACCGTAACCGCAACCGCTACCGCCACCGTTTCCGTCTATAGGTTTTAAGGTAAAACCTCACGTACAGCTGCCGACCGAACCGTACAGCCGTTTCCCGTTTCAAGGTCTTAAGGAAAGACCTCACGCACAGCCGCCGACTGAACCGTACCGCGGTTTCCCATTTATAGGTCTTAAGGAAAGACCTCACGTACAGCCGCCGACCAAACCTTACCGCCATTTCCCGTTTATAGGTCTTAAGGAAAGACCTCACGTACCGCCGCCGACCGAACCGTACCACCGTTTCCTTCTTGGAAATCACCGCCGAATTCTAAGAAAGAGAATTTCATTTGGAGAATCCGAACACTTGGTAATTCCTCGAATAACGTCTATTTCCAGGAACCCAAGGGAAACTAATTTTCCACTCGACATCATTGGAGCCCACCGCGAGGGGAAAAATATCTCCATATTCCTACAATCCTCTTTCTTGAACTACAAGTCACGACGAAACCAGTACCAACATACCGACCGCCAGAGCACATGACCGTAATGAACGAATTTTTCACCGAAGAACAACGCCGGGAGTACGAAAAAGCATTCCCCAATTCAGCAACTACTGGAGTTTTTGGGGCAGGACATACTGCTTTCAAAGATCCTACCGCAGCAGGGCCTTCGGGCCACACTTATGCCGAGAAGAAACATTCAGGCCGTGCATCCTTTAGAAAGAACAAAGGAAAAGGCAAGGCATCTTCAAAAATAATCTATTCATCAGACAACGATAGCCAGAGTGAGCCAGAATCCCTGCCTGATTCTGATTTTGACTATAAACAAAGAGTAAAACCATCCCCGCCATCCACACCCGAGCCCCCGCGCATGTCCGCTCCTCCTGTTTCTTTCAGCACCCCGCTCCGGACATCACTTGATATGCCAATTCGCGGAAGCAAAGAAGCACCTCGCACGTTTAGAGGAAAACATACAGAAATTCAGCAATTTGTAGATCACTTCGAACTTCTTTGCAGTAAATGTCGAGTCACAGCAGACAAAGATAAATGCGAATATGTTCTTAATTATTGTTCGATTGATGTTCAAAATGTTATCCAAACTATGGATTCTTTCGAGCAGAAAAAGTGGGTGAAGTTGCGAAAAGATCTCCTAAAACATTTCGATGCAGAGCGAGCCTTACAGAAGTATCGTCCGGCAGATGTTTACGCTTACACTTTAAAGATGAAGACGCAAGCCTGCTACAGCTTGACTCAGTGGCGGAAGTATTATGTCAAGTACAATTCAATTGCCGGAGGCCCACTTAAACGAAAGCATTTAAGTCAGGAGGATTACTTAGCTTATTTTTGGATGGGCATTCACCGAGCACTCCGACAAATTCTGGAGAATCGTATATTGCAATCCAACCCATGGAGAGATGACGAGGCCCAGTATACAATGCGTGAGCTAAATGCCGCGGCGGAATGGTATTTTAGACGAAACAAGTATGAATCATTGATGGTAAAAGCTGCGGAGTTTGGAGAAGAACCAGATGAGGATTATTCGGGGGACGAAACGGACGAATCAAGCGGAAGTAGTGACGACACAGTTTCTGACTACGAAGAGTTCCGTAAAAAGAAGAAGCAGCGAGAAAAACGAAAGAAACAGGAAAGGAAGAAGAAAATTGCCGCAAAAAGGGAAGTAGGAGAAAAGGATAAGCAAAGGTACCAAGGGAATGAAGACGAAATAGCTAGTATGATTCGTAAGTTGAATGCTATGAATCTAAATGACCCGGAATACGCACCGATCTACTATAAGGTGATGGTTCTAGATAAGAGCGGCACCGCTGAAAAATGTGTCAAACCACCGCAAGTAGATCGAGCAGAAAGAGCACGCACTCGTCCAGTAGTAAACAGTACTGCCCCATCCAACTCAGAGCGCCCCGTAACACCGGCGACATTCCCTAATAACATTCCACTGGGTAAGCAGAACTCCAACGTGGGACGGGAATTTACAGGATGCTATGGATGTCTGGGAGAGGGTCATAGGATATCGGAATGTCAAAATATTGCAGAACTAGTTAAACGGAACGTGATTACATACAATGAAGAGAGTCGGCGTTTGACGATGAAGAATGGTAGTTCAATCTGGCGACAGAGCGGGGAGTCACTTGCTGCTGCTGCTGAGAGGATCGCGGGAAACAACGCCCCGAGAGTCATGTGGAGCGTGCTGGACGACACTTTGGAATCCACAAAACAAGCAGTACAAAATTTTTACCAGGAGAGTGTAGGGCACCGTGCCTGCATCGTAGAGGAATACAGTGAAAGCTCGGAAGACGAGGCGGAGAATCAAGAGGAATCCGACGAGGACCCTGTAGAAGTATACTCGACGACACCAAAAAGAGTCAATTCGAGTTCGCCGCAGGTCCTTCCAGCAGAACGATCTGTTCCTAGCACGAGGTCAGCCCGGAAGTTAATATTTGATGGAGTATACCCGCCGAGTAGGGATAAAGGCAAAAAGCCTGTAGTACGAGATTTAGAGGAAGGATCGAAAGGAGGAGCAATCAAGAATAATACAGAGGTTTTGCATCCTGCAGAAAACGCACCGCATTCCATCGGGCCGAACTTGACAGGAGCGGAGAAAACACCTCGTGCCTCCACCTCCGCAGAAAAGCCGAGGGAAGTGATCCCCGTCGAAGCACGCCGTGTTAGGTTTGAGAACGAGGACATAGAAATGACGAGTGTTAAGAGCAAAGAAAAGAACGGAAAGAGAACAGTGGGAAAGAAGCCAGAAGACGAGCCTGCTACACCAAGAGACGAAGAGTTGGCGGCGGCACAGAGTATTGGACGACAATCGGAGCTTTCCGGAACAGTTGACAGGCTCGGAGTGGTAAACCGAATTCTAGATGCCGTGGTACCTATGACGGTGCGGGAAATTATGGTAACCTCAAAGGAATTATGCACTGACATACAAGATCTAATTCGCGTCAAAAATGTACGCGCCGTGCTACTGGGGAATTCAGGTGACCATCCTCTGATTGCTAATTTTGACTGGCCTAGAACAGAAGGTATTTTGATCAAAGTAGAAATGGAGACAAACGGAAATCAAGTGTGCGCCATTATCGACACTGGATCCCAATTAGACGTAGTAAGAGCGGATGTTGCAGCTCTTAATATTCGGCGAGCCGTGGATATGAGTCAAATAACAAATATGAATGATGCAAACGGAGGAAAAGGGCAGTTACAAGGATGGATCCAGGATGTAGAGTTTAGTTGCGGCGGAGCAACTACGGTCACGGACCTGTGGGTCTCGCAAAAAGCTCCGTTTGATTTGCTTTTGGGAAGGCCCTGGCAAAGAGGGAATTTAGTTAGCATAGATGAACGAGTGGAAGGCACTTACTTGATCTTCAAAGATCGAATCACACGACGGCCACGCTATGAATTATTAGCAGTACCGTACGAAGGGTCGACAATGGATTTCCGTACAGAAAACACGACACATTACCAGTCATTTACGATTCTGACTTCGGGAGACTCACACCGGAAACCGCGAAGAAGTCTGGAAGGGAGTCGTGACTCAAGACGCGTTACTGAAAAAGGAATTTCCGCGATCCGGAGAAATGAATCCAGGAAATCGAGTAGATGCATGAGGCGTCGAACCACAGTCGCAGCCAATAACGCGGTTCCGTTGATTAAATTTACAGAGGCAGGATATCGATTCGTTCGAGAATTGAAAGCGGCTTGGATCGCGACCGAAGGTGGGCTTCTGAAAGATGAATCAGAGCGACAACAGATGAGTCGAGTATTCCAAGTATATAATCAAGAGGGTTCCCGACCTAAAGACTTGCCACGGCCTGTTATTCCAGTTGAGCAATTTGTTATGTCCTCCCCGCTTATTTCGCCCGAGCGATTCCCTATCGCTGTTGATGCCAGCGATGGCCGTGAGCCCGACTCTGTTCAGTATCTTCTTCGCCAGCCTTTGCATCATCCTCCCGCTCAGACGACCTACGTGGTCACTCAAGAATCCCCGGAGCAGTTGGTCGATGCTGCAGTGACGCGTCAATGGGAAAAGTACATTCAGAAGGAACCCCTCGACGTACGTCCTACGTTCGCTGTTGCCCCGCAATCCGAGTACTACGGCGCGGTGACTTTGCCTGATGGGCAGGTCGTTCATCGGAGCACATCTCAGAATGTTTGGCGGCTTTTCGAGAACGAGGAGACAGGGAGGCCATTTTCGGTCTCGGGCCACGAATTTACGATGCATTTCGAGGCGCCAAGATCGACTGACCAGACCTGGCAGATGGAGTTATTTTACCCTTCCGATGCGGCCCTTCAGGCCGCTATGCAGGACATGTTTCCCCTGGACCAGGCGTCCGGGAATGATACGGAGTTCCCTGTGCATGCTACCCAGAGTGAACCAGCCAGCTTGCCCGTCAAGGAACGTCTGGAACAACCAAGAGTGGCAAGTACTTGGACAGATATTTTCACGCTTGGCGCTTATTTTGAAATACAGTCGTCCAACGAGGGAGTGAATCCTGCCGAGACTTTCTTGAACCACAGCGGACGGAGCAGTCCAGACTCACTCGACTCACCTGCTACTGCAACCACGACACCTTCGGTTATAACACCCCTACCTTTGGACGTGTCGCAGGACATTGCGATACGTGTTGCAACCACGCTCGACGAGAACGAACGCAGTGAAGGCTATATCGGGCTTCCCGAGGATTACGAGCAGGAAGATCAAGAGTTCGTCGACGATCAAGATAGCAGCCGCAGTAGCACCTCTTCCCCGGCCCAGATTGGCATTTGCGCAGTATGTTTCGAGCCACAACACGATACCCTCATGGACTGCCCGCTTTGGGATTCCGGAGTCGAGACGCTCCCTCACGTCGTTTCGGATACTCATACGCGAATCAATGAAGCCGCAGGTATGTGGCGCTATATGGATGACCTCTTGATAGATGCTGAGCTAATTCGAGTAGCGCGCGTGGAGCGAGAGCGGCAGGATGACATCTGTCGTGAAGAAATGACACGCGAGATTGAGATCCGACGGGTGTTAGACATAACTCTCGGTCCCACTCTGGATGAACTGATTCGACTACCACCACGTGATTTGATAGGATTTGAACGTCTTGCTGAAACCGCACGCGAAGTTCAGATAGCATACGAAGAGTTCCTCGTGAGTCTGACTAGGCGGCGTGAAGAACGAGTAGTGGAAGAAATGACGAGGGTGATTGAGGACTCTCTGACGAATTTACCTTCGGACGACGACGACGAACTCCCGGAGTTGATACCCATAGCGCCCGAGTCGCCTTCGGATGTTCAGTTGTGGATCCATATGGGAGACGGCACATCCGAACATCGGTCCGTTACCCCCGATGACGACCGTGGGACTCTTGTTTTCAATGGGATCCGCGTCTCTGATGCCGATCTTATTGATATGCCTTCTTTGAATTCGCATCACAGGCCGATTGTTACACGCGATCATTGGTCGAGTTCCTCCGCTAATTCAACAATCAATTCCTCCTATGCCGAAGTCGATCCATATGATTCTCCTACCAAACCAGACGCGTGGAGTCCTATAGCATCCGAATGGTCTGTCTTTTCTGACGACTCTGTCACCGATCCGCGGGCAGTTATTAACGAAGCTGTCGCCAGGGTATTTAATCAATTCAGCGATGAAGAATCTCTGTCTAATTCCGATGCAAACGACCTGAACCACAATGACCGGGAACCGTCCCCACTAGAACTCGACCATTTTCGTCAGCTAGACAATTCATCTCCTGGAAATCTTGGGCATCCGGCCTTTCCACGCTTTCAGACTCCACCCACACCTGAACAGAATTTCGACCTGCACGTATGGCTTCGTAAAGGCCTGGAGCAGCAGACTGAGAGCCTGCAGTGGGGGGACCAAGTGGACGGAGCTCCTTTTGTTACTAGTCTTCAGACCTTACGCGGACCTCTTTGCGAGCTACTGGATTTTACGGCTATGGCGTCCGAAGAAATGGAACGCTTCACGCTTCAGGCAAATATTGGGTCTTTTCGCGGAACTTCTACCACTTTTTCTACTCCATCCCCGGATTTTTCTCAATTGGCGACGTCTCTTGATTTCAGTCTTCCTAGCCATCGCGCGCCGGGCAATCTCGACGTCATCCACGAGTCTCGAGACGAGGATACAAATATAGAGGAGGGGAGAATGGAACGCCGCCGCGAGAAAAGCGTGATGCGCGATGAAGGGAGTGGACACAGAACGACTCACAGGCGATTTCGTAAGTTTCAGGGAGATTTCCTTCGGCACAGCGTCCTTATTCATGAGGCCCTCAAAGCTGCACATCTTACCGATGATTCTGTTTTTCGCTTGCTTGCGGGAGTGCGCCGGGCTATATTGGAAGGGCTTCGGCGAGTTGAAAGCCTGGTATGGCAGTGTTACGGAGTCGCCGAGGTACGGGACCATTATTGGGCCATTTACGAAACATGCTCTAAAAATCAGTCTACTTTTTGTCAACAGTACAATTTTCCCAGCGTCTATGTTCGGCACCCTCTTCTATATGATTCCGAAGCCGCTCGCATGCACACCCTTTGGAGCGTCCTCCATAATCAGCAACGCTATACTCTGGCCGGACTTCTTTTTGAAATACTCACCATTCGCCTTCGAGATGATTTTGCAATATCCCATCTTCTCAATGCGGGTTTTCTCGACAGTCAGTACCCCGATGCGCAGTACTGGGAATTACTTCCTTACGCGGAGGTCAATCCTTACGACTACCCGGTCTATGAAGACTCCGATTCAGACGACGAGATGGGTGGCTACGAATTGCAATACCCCGACAGCGAGGACATGCAGTCAGTCTCCGAGGACGGAATGTGTTCTCCGGGCGCTTCCCAAGCGACATCAGCCGGCGAAGACATTATGCACGCTGATTTTGCTGACGCCGCCGTTCGTGATTACGGCACTAGCAGCCACGTTTCCTCCCCCATCCACGCTAACTGATGAAGCTGGTGGGAACTTATTTAATCTGTCTGTCGCGGAAAAGCTAATATACCCCAGAATACGACCAACGAATTTTTCAAACTATTCTTTCAATTCTGTAACGCCTACCTCCGCCATCACCAATTTGGCTGTAACACGAGCTTCAACGCCACCCATTTCTACTGTCACGCCTGCGGTGATAATCGCGGCTTCAACGCCGACTCCGACTCCGTTTTCCATTTGCCTTGCCAACATAGCGCGTGTACGAAATCCTGAACAAGAGGATAGCTGGGCCGCCATAGCTGAAACAATTCCTGACGGCACTTCAAATACCTCGGAGAATGCGGCCGCAACGCCGCCTCAAATCACCGAAGCCGAGACGATGGGCGTGGTTGTAACTGTTAACGAAAGGAAGGGTATGACAGAACGAAATTGTATATATACTGTAACATTAGTGTTCGTTTTTCTCGCTCTTGTTATAAAATTAGTAACGAGAGTTTGGGAAAAATTCGGGAAGCAGAAAGTCACAAAAACTTCTTTAGATAAGTTCTGTTACTCATATTCGCGAGAAGTAACGAGGGAAACACCGTCAAAAATAAGCGAAAAGATTCTTAAGATCGAACAGCAGTTCAAAATGAATCAGAAAGAACTTGAGGAGGACGATGAATGTATATTTTACCCTTTAGATTTGGTAGACACACGGGGACAAGAATACCAGTCATTCACCATGCATAAAAGAGTGGATAAAAAGATCCGGCCAGTATCGACAACTTTCTCTCCAGACTACGAGGTACAGCGCAAAATTCCTGAAGATCCTCTAAAAACGCTACCATTACTCCCTTTTAATCCACCGGTATTCACGTCCTCAGCAAGACTTGATGAAGAACGGCTAAAATTGTTGGAGATTAATACGGATGGATTTTTGAGCGACGAAGAAGAGAAATTGTTTACACACGTCATGGAAGTGAATCAAGCAGTACTGGCCTTCGAGGATGCTGAAAGGGGAACTTTCAAAGATGAATATTTCTCACCATACAAAATTGCGACGGTCCCGCATACGCCTTGGGAATATAAAAACATCCCGATACCACCGGGAATCTTGCAGAAGGTGATTGATGTTTTAAAACTGAAGATTGAAGCTGGCGTGTATGAAATGTGTCAGTTATCCTACAGGTCCCGATGGTTCTGTGTATTAAAGAAGAACGGAAAACTACGCATTGTTCATGATTTGCAGCCTTTAAATAAAGTCTCTGTAAGGGATGCAGGAATGCTTCCTATTGTGGATGATTTTGTCGAAGGATTTGCGGGGCGGCAATGTTACACTGTTTTTGATCTATACTGGGGGTTTGATGCTAGAAAAATGGAACCCGAAAGTAGAGATATGACAGCATTTATGACGCCTCTAGGACTGTTGAGAATTACGTCCATGCCTACTGGATATACAAACTCCCCCGCAGAATTTCAAAAATGCATGGTATTCATACTCCATGAAGAAATACCTCACATTGCAAACATATTCATCGACGATCTCCCAATCAAGGGACCTAAGACTCAATACCTTGATGAGCATGGCCAACCAGAACGGTTAACTGAAAATCCTGGAATACGCCGTTTCATCTGGGAACATGCTCAGGACGTCCACCGAATAATGCATAAAGTTAAATGCGCAGGAGCTACCTTTTCAGCGACCAAGGTACAGTGCTGTCGAAAACAGGCACTGATTGTGGGTCAGTTGTGTACGCCAGAAGGACGGACACCCGATACGAAGAAAGTCTCAGCAATTTTGGATTGGCCAGTGCTGACAACACCCCAGGAGGTTCGAAGGTTTCTTGGTCTCTGCGGAACAGTGAGAATATGGATTCTAAACTATTCATTGATCATTCGACCGTTAACAGAATTGTATAGGAGAAACTTCGAATTCCTGTGGGATGAAAGACGAGAGCAGGCATTCGCGAGAATAAAAATATTAGTCGCAAGTGCTCCAGCGCTACGACCAATCAATTATGAATCAGAAGAAGTGGTATTTCTGTCTGTTGACTCCTGTCGAGAAGCCACAGGAATGATTTTGTCTCAAAATGATGAGCAAGGACGGCGGCGACCGGCGCGTTACGGATCCATACCAATGAGCGAGCGAGAATCCCGATACTCACAGCCGAAATTAGAACTGTTTGGTTTGTACCGGGCCTTGCGGCATTGGAGATTGTATATAATTGGAGTCAAGAACCTCTGCGTAGAAGTTGATGCTAAATTTATTCAGGGACTTTTGAATAACCCTGATCTTCAGCCTGACGCAGCGGTGAACCGATGGATTCAAGGAATTTTGATGTTCCACTTCGCTTTGGTCCACGTACCCGCTACTAAATTCCAAGGACCCGACGCGTTGTCTCGAAGATCAAGAGGCGAAGACGAGGAAGCTGTCAGCGATGATGATACATGGTTAGATGAAGTAGCACTTTTTGCGGTAGAAAAGCCAGAAAACAAACCGCAGAGTTCAGAAGAAGCGACACCTTCATGTAACCTTGCCCGAGTTGGACAAGAACGCTTGATGCAGGATATTCACCGATTTCTGAGTACGTTGGAGGCACCAATATTTTCTACACCTCAGAAACATCGAAGATTTATTAAAAAAGCCACTCGGTACATTATTCAGGACGGAAAATTGTTCAAAAGAAATGAAGGAGGCTCACCGTTAGTAGTAGTAATGGAACTCGAAAGCAGGGTGCGAATTTTGACTCAAGCCCATGACGAATTAGGACACCGAGGGGTTCGGGCAGTATGGGAAATCTTACGAAAAAGATTCTTCTGGCCAAAAATGCATAACGACATCCAGCATCATATCGCTTCCTGCCATCGATGTCAGGTGTGAAGTACCAAGAAGATGGAGATACCTTTAACCGTTTCTGCTCCCGTAGCGCTATTCCAGACCGTTTATATAGACATTATGATGATGCCAGAAGCGCGTGGATTTCGAATGATCATCGCCGCTCGGGATGACTTGTCGGGAACTTGCGAGGCGAAAGCCCTGAAAACGAAAACGGCAGAGGACTTATCTGAGTTCTTTTGGACGCATTTATATTGCCGATATGGGTGTCCTAGGAAAGTCATTACGGATAATGGCCCCGAAGTGAAAGCAGGATTCAAGAAACCGATGAAGAATATGGGAATCCCTCATGTACGAATCTCCCCATACAACAAGCACGCAAATGGGGTTGTTGAGCAAGGTCATTTTACGTTGAGGGAAGCCTTGGTGAAGTCGTGTGGAGGAAAACTAGAGTTGTGGCCAGAAAAGCTACCAGTCGCATTACTTGCTGATCGAGTTACAGTGAGCCGTGTTACGGGATTTTCACCGCATCAATTATTATACGCCGCTGATCCACTCCTTCCATTTGATCTGACGGAAGCCACGTTTCTTGTAACCGGGTTCCGATCAGGAATGACGACAACTGAGCTTTTAACCCTCCGTATTTGGCAATTGACCAAACATGAACGAGATATTAAACGAGCATCAGAGACATTGAAGAAGGCAAGATTCCGATCAAAAGAGCAATTTGAAAGAAAGTTTCTAAAGAAATTACAGAAAGAGGAATATAAATCGGGGGAATTAGTATTGACTCGAAATGTGGCCATTGAATCGGAAGTCAGTACTAAAAAGAAGACTTTAGATCGATATTTTGGTCCTTATGAAGCGGAAAGGAAAAACAAAGGAGGCGCATATATATTAAAAGAACTAGATGGTACCTTGTTACGTCAAAATCCGACAGCCGCTTTTCGACTTTTACCATATATAACCCGCAATCATTGGTTCATGAGAACGGGATGGATGACAAACGACAACGAGGACGAGTCTGAATCAATAGAAGAAGAGGAAGAATTATTTGATTCATCAGACGAAGCCTAAAGCCCGAGTTAAACTAAATAAGGGTTGGTTCCGTCTAAAGACATCGGAAATGGAAGCTGCAGTCCCTAGCCGAGTCAAAATGGAAATTCGGTGACTACTTTTTTTCAGACCACATAAAAAGGGTCTGGAGACGACAGTTCCTCTATCTCAAGTCCATCCCTCATTGTTTATCCTGCTTCACTACCATTTCAAGAAAGACGACAAATTCCTATGCCACCGCCGAACCAGACTGCGAGGACGAATCAAGCAGCAATCCGCACCTATGCCTCCTACCAAAGTCTGCCAGAAAGGCTGGACTATGCGGAAGTACGTCTTAGCAGTTTAATAGCTCTGTCGCTCAAATCGCTGACATAAAATTCATTAACCCTCGTTACGACCGTCATGACCATCTAAAGGAAAATAACGACCCCAACTCTGAAGAGCGATATCGTCGCGCTCTCGTTCGCTTTCATGACTTGGGACCCCTACGGATCGTTCCACCCACCCTCCCTGAGGACGAAGAAACAGATAACCGTCCAGCGTCCATCGCCGAATCATTCCAAACCGCTTCCCCGCCCACGACAACTATCCATCCCTTGCGCACTTCACGCTCGTACGGAGCAATCGAAACCACCCATATCGAATATCAGCCCATCGAGTTTCGCGTGAAGGAATCAAAAGACTATGATTACCTGCATCCCACATTCCACCCATTCACCGTCGATGAAACACGGCGACTTCTCGATGCCTTCACACTCTATGGCGTCCTTCGCGAAGAAGTACTGAACAGCTGTCCGCCCCACTATGCATTGCAAAATAAGCCACGACGCGAAGTAGCATTGCAAAATAAGCCACGACGCGAAGTAGCATTCATCAAAAAGGACCCTACGACTCGCACTTTCGTCTTGGGCAGTATTCCGTGGGAGATATTGGACGCAGGGGTAATCGTGGTATGCGTAGGAGAGATGGTAGGGACGTGGCAGACCACAGCAAAGCTCTACAAGAAGAAGGGGCGCGTATACAATCTGTGGGAGTGTCACGCGACCGAGCAGCGGACATACGTGGAGGTGAGGCACTATTTCCAACAGCCGCCGACGCTGGTCATGCGGGCTAGAGCGAGGATACAGAAGCTCAAGGAAGTGTTGCAATTCCCACGCTCAGCTCAGCTGACTTCGAAATGATCCGAGTAGTCCTAGGCTTGAAGATAATGTAATCAGTAGTCATGACGTAGTTTTTGAATCGCAATCACGAGACGATTTTTCGATACATGCACTTGGAAGGACTGAGGACAGTCCATAATTAATCTGTCCGCCGCGGATGTTCCACCTAAAAATTGTTTGTTATAAAGTGCATGAATCGAAAAATCATCGCCGCTCAATGAAATATTTGGATTCCCAATAACGTGACTCATGATGAGTCATTGGGACATGAGCTCCGAGTAACGGTTGGGAAAAATGGGCAGCGTAACGAATGGAGTCAGAATGACTCATAAACGAATGGAGTCAGAATGACTCATAAAAATGAGTCAGAGGAAAGAATGAGTCACGAAAGAGATGTATAAAAGAAGAGCGGATTCTATCATGTAGTTCACTTTAACACCCCACTTTGTACTTTTTCTGAAAGTCAATATTAATTTCCTTCGCTTACTTGTGCTTATTCTTGAGCTCTTAAGTTTACTAAGGAAAGTTCAGCAAGTCCACCGCTTTCTTTTCAGCCGCACCGTAACCGCAACCGCTACCGCCACCGTTTCCGTCTATAGGTTTTAAGGTAAAACCTCACGTACAGCCGCCGACCGAACCGTACAGCCGTTTCCCGTTTCAAGGTCTTAAGGAAAGACCTCACGCACAGCCGCCGACCGAACCGTACCGCCGTTTCCCGTTTATAGGTCTTAAGGAAAGACCTCACGTACAGCCGCCGACCGAACCGTACCGCCGTTTCCCGTTTATAGGTCTTAAGGAAAGACCTCACGTACCGCCGCCGACCGAACCGTACCACCGTTTCCTTCTTGGAAATCACCGCCGAATTCTAAGAAAGAGAATTTCATTTGGAGAATCCAAACACTTGGTAATTCCTCGAATAACGTCTATTTCCAGGAACCCAAGGGAAACTAATTTTCCACTCGACACCGTGCTGCCCTCCCTTCCCTTCCCGCGTCGGAAGTTCAAGTTACGGCCATCTAAATACGTACGTATCCAAATGTGCGCGCGCGAGCGGCGATTCTCCGCCTTCTCGGTCTCCAGTTCCACCTACGCACCCACCTCAAGTGCAAGCCCAATTTAACTCAAGTCTCCCGGGCCGGCCCCGAATAAGGTAATCAAAGCTAACGCTAAGCTCTCCACCTCCACCGTCCCCTCCATTCCATTCTCCATTCCCCGTTCTCCATTCCAACCCTTTCCAAAAATGGGCATCCTTATCATTTCATCAAAAGTTGTGAGAGGGGAAAAAAATTGCGCGTCTCAAGGTTTTCAGAAACGGCTGTAATGGGAACACCCTCACCTCCTTTGGAGAGTATTAATGGCATTTTGTGGGAGCTCCTTGTTTGATTCAAGGCCAGGCCAAGCCTTTTTTGGTGACATTTTTTATTCTCGTTTTTCTGCGGAAACTGCTGCATGTATTCAGCTTGTGGGAGGGATAAAAGTCTGGGGGTGCAATGGTAACATATGTCCTCTTATTATTGAAATGTGTCAGATGTTAGGAGGAGTTCCTTGTCCGATTCAAGGCCATGCCACCCCATATCGTTTTTTGGTCTCGTTCTCCTGCAAAAGTTTGTGCATCTATTCAACTTGTGGGAAATTATAAGAAGGGCTTGGTAGTGTAATTGGAACACACCTACTTGCTCTCTTTATGAAGCCATGAAAGGATTATGTGGGAAATCTTTGTTCGACTCAAGGTCAAGCCATATTTTTTCATTCATATTTGTTTTTTTCTTTCCCGCTCCTACTTTTAAATATCAGCGTCCGTCCTCATTTTCTTTGATCTTTTTTCACACCCCAGCGTTGTCTACGCTCAAGGAGCTCGGATTTTCAACCTTGAACTAGGTACATAGGCGTGCACGTGATGTTCCGGCAACGCCCGGCTGCTCTCCCTGTTTTTGTCAGATTCTCTTCCACCATCGGGATTCCTTTCCTACGACGGCTAAGCTTTTCATCTCCCATCCTCTCCGCGAGGCTTAGTTGTACCGCTACTGTCCATCCATTACCATCGCCGAGCGAAGAACCCGCTACTCGGACTCGGATCGGAAACTCTGGAGTCTTGACTTCGGCTCGGGGATGTCCTCAGCGATCTAGTGACGCGTTCCAAGGCTGCATGATTTCGCGACGCCGGGGAATGCCTCTCTTTCAGAATTACAGCCCTTTGCATAAGTGTGTGAAAACGCGAAAAAAATTCGCGCTGTCACGTACTATCACGCGCTGGGAACCTGGGCACCTTAAGGGTTTTGACCCGTTAACAACTCCCTCGAGAGACTTTTTGAACATCTAAAAGTGTTAGATGGTAGGCGCGCATCCTGGGAACAAGTTGAGCCTATTTGGGGCGTATTTGGGGACATTTTGAAGGTGTGGTGAATTTAGTTCGGGCGAAACTCCCGAAAGGGCAATTATGGGGAACCTGGGCACCCATGCAAATTCATTGTTGCCAGCTCATTTAATGCCATTATGCTGCTTCATGATGTTCAGGGGATAAAACTACGGTATCGCAGATGCCAAAAGGGTATGTTGGACCTAGAAAAATGGTAGAACTGAGTGCTTATGATGCCAAGCGCGTGCGACGGGATTCATACCGCTGATCAAACGACTGCGCGCAACAGTGAGAGGACATAGTCGCCCAAAATAAGCTTCAAACAGCTTCATAATAAGTAGATGGACATACTTGGCCCAGGGATCCACTCCTGAGCCGAACTGTCGAGAACCCGGCATTTAGACATTGGTACTAGAGAAAATCGGCTGATTTGGTACATGGTTGATGCTGAGAGAGACATAAAACAGATAGAATAGTAGTCGAACTTCGAAACTGAAGCCTTATACATCATAATAGACTATGTGAAGCTCTAGATCGATAGGGTCAAAAGGTTGTTTGATATGGAGGTCGCGGCAGTGAGGTATTTGAGGGCACATCATGTTTATCTTGGAGTTTTTATAAGGGGGAAAGCGAATTTCCGGAAGCCATTGATGTAGGTGATGAGCACGAGATTTTTGCGGTTAGAACGAGCCCCAAAACTTGTGGATCGACCTAGGAGTGGTGGAGAAATAGGTGAAATGGCCTCTCGGCATTAAGAAAATGATGTTCTCACCCTCCGGCCCGCGATCAAACGAGGCACAGCTTTCGATCAACGCAACATTCCGCCTCAAAATTTGGCATGGATGGGCGTCAGCAAGGGGGTGTCGGGATTCGAAAAATGGATACAGGGTCGAAAAGTTTTTTTCGACCCTCGGCCAGACCCCCTTCCCCCCTCCCCCCCTATATAAGGAAGGAGGTTCCCACCCCTAGCGGCGGGCCGCGCTTCCGAGTCATGTGCGGGCTCACAGCCACCCCATTGACAGCATCCAAATCCAAACCAAAGATGTTGCGGCCCATCTCTATCAATTCAACTGTGACTAAGAAGACCTTTGAGGTATACATTACATCCATACCACCCCCTATATGAGTAAATTATATTTTTGGAGCTCCAACCATTCAATTACAACATTGACTGAGGGTCTCCTGAGTGCCGCTTTGACGACATCTCTGACCCACTCACACACAGATGTCAAATGGTATATGAATCTGTTCTCCCATATACTCCCATATATATTGTGAACATGTTTTTGACTGCTGACCACCCTTAGAGGAAACCAGGACATATTGTTCGCGCCAATTGATGGTGTGTAAGCATGATCCGCTGTCCAAACCGGGATACCCACACCATATTTGACTTCTGAGACCCAGAATTCATCCTCCTGGCATCCTGTGGTGCTCCAGGAGGTACATATTGCAGTTTTGGAACTCCCTTATACTACATGATAAAAGTTTTTTTCAGCCCTCCCCCCCCCCCCCCCCCTATATCCGAAATTTTAATCCCGAAACCCCCTTGGGCGTCAGGGGTCGTAGTCCCTCCCCCAAGTCAAAGTTATTAACATTTGGTACTATTCATGCATATATTTGGCAAGTGCCCAGGTTCCTAGTGTGCCCAGGTTCCTAGTCAGAGATAGTACATCATGCCGTGGGTCGCCGAAGTCCCGAATACACTCAATTTCTTATCTTTGTATGTTCTTGGTGCTCTTGGGTGCCTTCCTGAGCCCTCTCGATGATTGCCAATTTTTTGGGTTTGTTTCGAGTTGACTTTCGAGTGTCTTGAAGCGTCCGGCATTTGGTCAGCAAGAGCACATCAGCCACGTGACGGCGCGAAACTTTTTCGCGTTTTCACACACATATCCAAAGAGCTGTAAACTGCGTCCTCGCGATAAAAATCCGAATTAACATCCGACTAGACCGTGCTCACACATGTCGCCTTTCATCCGGCTATCGGTGAAATTTCGACAAAGCTACCAGCCTCTGTAAGTTGAATGGCCACTGCGACTCGATTTATACGCTGTGATCTTTCGCGACACCCGGGCTGTTTATCTGGATCTTTTAATTCGCGATTGCCGCAACCATGCCGAGGCGACGCAGTTACTGCTATTCCCCCGAAATTGTGGGTCCCCATGGATCGTTTGAGGCGCCTCACGCGTGATGCTCTCTGGACAGTCCAATTTGTGTCCTGCGACTCAGACCCGAGTCCCGAGTCACTGGCAGCACTTCAGGGAGGTCTAATAATACTGTAACTCCCAGTCAGTTGAGGATGTGAGCGCTTGAATCGACGCGCCGAATTTAATCGCCACTGGGAGCCCTCTTGAATATTGCTCCCTGAGATCCCTGCAGTGAATATTTATATAAAGAGTCCCCCTTGTGTATTACCCGCCTCCACTTGGCGCTCGGATTCTGTGTTTGACATCTTGTATGCTCCGCTTCCTCTTCGCTTTCTGTACGGGAAGGCTGCGCAATTCTTGCGCGTCTCTTCGGAGCTTTGGATGTCCCGCCCGTTTCCACCCTCTGTGCTTCGAAATTGCTCCCCATAAAGACTGTTAGGCTCCTCCACTCAGCGCTACAGCTTACAGATGAATCGCTGCTGGTCTCATCCCGCTCCCCCTCGCTGCGTAAGTTCTGTCCAGCTCCACCTGTCTCTTGTTCTATTGATAACTCGGAAGCGCGACGAAAACACGTTGGGGATATCGCGTTGTCCGGTCCCCGTACCTCCTCAAGTTTGGGTGGGCAATGTCCCGTCGCCCTTTCTGCGAACGAAGATCGACAAGTATGATTGTTACGATAGCCGCCGAGACCCGAGCCAAGACTTGTACTCGGGCCAAGGTTAAGGCTCCGAGTCCGCAGCTGCACCATTCACGCCATCTTCGACCTCAGCCTGTCTCCGCTTTCTCACACCACACTGTAGCGCTCATTTAACGTCTCAAGCTCAACCTTGAGCTGCGATCATAATATTCAGAACGGCCCGTACCACGAAGATCCTCCTTGAGCCGCTTTGAATAAATTCTGATTAACACCGAAACTTGGCTAGTTCAAGTAAAGCAAGAACTCCTGTCTGGACATCATCACAAGAATTCAGGCTTGGGCACCAATTTCTCTGGGGCTGTGGTAACATACACCGTGAATTGGCGTTGAGTTCGACTCTCTCGCGATTCCATCACTCACGTGTTGGTTTACCGACCAATGTACTGGGTCCCCAAATGGGGAAAAACGCCAAAAAAGAAATCGAAAAGGGAAAGAAAGAGAGAGATATAATTGAGCTTCACCTGAACTTTCTACGACTTAAAATATATTCAAAAATATGTTACTTCCTCTCAACAGCATCCCACACAAACAAATGCATGGCAGAAAATGAAATAGCATGCAACTTCACCTAACCACTCGTGCATTGCAGATTCATATCGAGTCATTGGCTCGATTCATACATTGAGAGGAAACAAGAGCATGCGGGGGCACTCCGCGCCCCGCCACTTCACCGCGTCGACTGCCGCCGGTGATATCCGTGTGGAGTTTAAAGGCTTCAAACAGATGTTATTTTATAAAGAGTTAGATGGTACATCATACCGGGCGGAATGTACATATGAAAAAGCAACAAATACCGGGCAAAGCGGTCCACAAGCGAAATGTGTCGGGGAAAACGGCATGTCAGTTGTTCCTGGAGAGCTGAGGTTGCGAGGAGCAGACGAGTCGAGGCAGATTCATCTATGAGGGCTTGGACACAAATACAGTATAAGGCTCTGTCGATGAAATTCCGCGGTCTATAAGGTCGTTCACGGTTCCATTTTCCTCCCATTTTTAGTTCCATTTTCATTCCATTTTTTGTTCCGTTTTCCAAATAAATATATCCGCATCAAACAGGGTGGGAGACAGGCTTTTGTTATGCCACGCATGCACACATGAGGCCCCCTGAGATGTCCCGTAGGGATCTGAACTACACAGGGATGTAAACCTAAGTAAAACGAAAAAAGGAATGCAAAAAGGAGAGAAAAATGGAGCTTTCGTCGGGGGGTTTCACAGTTCACTTTTTCTTGCCATTTTTCTTTTCCCTCTTTTCTGCCGTTTCATAGATTCTGGACCTAGACACTTCGTTTCTTCCATTTTCGACCCTTTTACATCACTGAATTGAAAAAGGAAAAAATCCCGAGCAAAAATCAAGTAAAACCAAAGATCCAGCAAAAAATGGGGGGAAAAATGGGAGAAGAAAGTGAACTGTGAACGACCCTTATTGATATTCAATCCACAGATGCGAGATTCTGACTCAACGAATCACAAGCACACTCATTTGAGCACTCGGGAGATTTCTCAAGCATTCCTTTGGATCCACGAAAGGGATAAAAGGAAGGGAAGACACCCGGAAGTACGCGAGAAATGCTCGGTACAAAATTGTGAGCATATTTTAAACTTCAGAATGCTTACAGGAGCTTCGAGTAATATTAATGTAATGAGAATGGCTGATTTTGAAGACAGTATGTGGGTAAAGGGACTGCTCTTGTCGCTGCCTCCGCGCGAACAGCATGTTGACTGTATTTCTTTCTGTCTGCATGCTACAGCCAGAGGAGAAATGAGGTGAGCTGATCAAAAGCTTTTAGTTACAAGCAGGCAGGCTGGTACAAATTTCTGAGACATTCAGAGCCAAGGGAGACCTACAGCGAGCAAGATCATTTTGGGTGGTACATAACCGTTAAATGCCAGTGACGTTACCTGTGACTATCACACGGCTTTGGCCGGTGCGCTCACTCAACGAGAACGGCCGCACATACAAACAGTTTGAGGGATGTAAGCTACTAATTCATGGCCTCAGACTGCTCACTAAAATTTTGAGGAATTATGAGTGAGATTAATGGGAGCATTTTTGACCGCGGGTTATGACCATAAGTGGCTGTGTCACATAACGGTTATGTTATGTGCACCCAGCTGATCCGTCGGTAAACCCACGTGTTCGTGTTTCGGCCGCGCACCGCCTCATCGCCTCATGTCTTCTCCCTTCACGCCTAAGCTCGGGACGAATTACTGTCCCAGCGATGAGGAGACCATTGCAATTCAAACCCTCCTCGTTGAACCCGCGCTCCGATTGCAGCGTCTTGACGATGACATCGCCGATTTGCGGAAAGCGCTCGAGAAACTGGCAAATGAGCGTAAAAGGCTTTGTGCCTACGTGGACGCCCACAAGGCCCTCATTTCGCCAGTTCGACGACTTCCGTTCGATATAATCCAAGAAATATTCATAGCCTGCATTCCGACGCACCGAAATTGTGTTATGAGTGCCGTGGAGGCGCCCGTCCTTCTAGGGCGCATTTGCAACTCCTGGCGAACCATATCCCTCTCGACACCCCATCTTTGGTCCAAACTTCACATCGTGGAGCCCACCCGATCACCACACTTCGGCGTCTTTACACTATCCGATAAGAAGGCGGCTCAGCGACTTGAGACCACTAAGATTTGGCTAGGTCGATCCGGCCAGTGCCCGCTGTCGATATCGGTTAACGCCATGGCTAGTGAGACTGGTTTCGCCGCCCAAATTGTTCAGGCCCTGCTTCCATTCAAATCACGTTGGGAGCACATCACGTTCACGACCAAATCTTCAGTTTTCGGGGCGTTATCACATCTCACCGAGGTGGACGTGCCTATGCTCAAGTCGATCCACATCACTGAAATCCGTGACCAAACCCCCTTCCGATGGAACTCGCTGCAGTTCCTTCGCAGCTCCAACATTCTTTCCGCCTACATCTCGGGCGGCAATTTCACTCCCCTGGAGTTACCGCTTCGGTGGAATGGTCTAAAAGACCTTTCTATCGAAAGATGGTGGGATCGTGACGGTGTAGCTATGACAAGAGATATGGCGCTCCAGCTGTTCTCCCGGTGCCCTCAGCTCCGAACCTGCCGGCTTCAACTTAACGGTGACCTCGAGAACCACAGCAGCTTGGAGGAGCCCATCCTCGAGCTCCCTTTCCTTCATACACTGGCGGTAGAGTGTTTTGGAACCCCTTCAACCACCATTCTTCCTCTGTTTAACCGGCTCTCGTTCCCACAATTGCGGTCTCTCACACTTCGCGGCATAGGCCGTGATGATCCCACCCTCTACGGCCCATTTTTCGCCGCTGCGCCACGCATTGAGAGTCTTGACCTCACCACCGAATTGTTCACCAAGACATCCCTTACAGATTTCCTTCGCGGGATACCCCATACTATTCGGGAAATTAAGATCAACGCGGCCAAAACATACAGCGATGTCCCGTTCAACATTCTCGATGATGAGATTATTGAACTCCTCGTGCCATCTTCTGAATTCCCCACCCCTTGCTGCGTGGGACTCGAGGTGCTGGAAATAACCAAAGGCTGTTATTTTTCCGACGACACGCTCTTGCGTTTGATCGAATCTCGCACATTGAAGCGTTTGATCGTTCACTTTGCGCGAGAAATGGAGCACGACATTCGTCCACACGTGCGGAGTGGGCTTGATATCGAGCTCACATACTTTCTTCCGTCTGGGGTCTTGTCTCCTTGGTACGGCCTGGCCGATGCGCCGAGCTGATTTGGATGCTCGCGCGTTGCACCTCATGATAGGAAATATCTTGATGAAAGCCAATTGAGTTTCTACTTCTCTATAAACCCATGTTTCTCCAGTCCGATATGCTTGCCAATCTATTTCTGTGTACGTCAAGTTTTGTGGTCTGTTTGGTACTCTTGCAAAGGCATAGGTCTCATTGCCGTGTTGTGATTCTTGCGGTTACAGGACCTCTGGAAAAGAAATAGATTGACTTGGCAGGCCTGAGAAAACATACATGTCAGAAATCAAAATTGTTATGCGAGCGAAGCCGGGAGATACGAACGTCGAAACAAGCAAGAACTGTGAATGCCGTATTTACCAGTCTCACGAGCGAAAAGCGCATCTAATATGTGTCCAATACATATGACCCTGTTCCGCGAGATAGCCGGACCTCATTTCTGCCTTGAGCAGTATAAGCAGTACATGGTGCCACCTTGCGTGCACCGAAACACCTATTCAAGTTGGTTTTGTACGAGAAAAGTTCAGGAGGCGGCAGTTAGTCTCCGTAACGCCAAGCCGTCGGTGTCCTAGCACCAGTGATGCTAGTGTTGATTTTATTTCGTTCCTCTCTCTTTATATCTTTTCTCCTGATTTACCCTTGGACAAAAACTAATCACAGTTTCGATTCAACTTGTGGAACTCGGAAGATACCGGAGCATGACCCCAGCAACACCCGGCTCCTTGCCTTTCGCTCCCACTCTGGACTTGCCCTTGATTCTCGGCGTCTTACTTCCGAGATCCCCAACGAGTTGAAGTTGACAAGAGACGGGTTGGCGGACGGGGGCGTCATCCATGCGTGCGTGGACTGACATGAAGGGCTTACAGTACTAGTGTGCAGCCGTGCGGAGACTGGATTCGTGGTGCGGCCGCACATCGCGGTTCGCTTCCGCCCGTGATCCGCGCGCCCCAATCCGCCACTCGCTCTTCCTACCTTCCTACCCCTTTTCTTCTCTTTCAAGTTCCTTCTCCTTCTTTCTTCTCTCGTCACTCGTCACCTGGCAGAACGAGGAAGCCGCACCCGCACCCCGCATATGTATGCGTATACGCACGCGGCTTCAGAACCCCAGCGACTCCTTATTCTTATCCGCGATACCTATCGACACGGACTCGAATCCGAGATACACGCACCCTCATCCCGATGCTTCATCTCCCGCGCCGGGCCTCGAGCTCCCATTTCGATGCTCAGAATACCGACCGACCCCAGCCAGCGTTCAGCGCCTCCGCCCCCTGCCAACTCGGTGCGAACCCAGTCCCTAGCTTGGTCCACGGAATCTCTTCACTTGTCACTGATCTCTCGCCCGGTTCACAATGCCCATCTCATCCTTCCCGCCTACCGATCCGCGAAGCCTCCTGCGCGCTGGATTATCCGGCCATCTAAATGCATACGTATACAAATGTGTGCGAACTGTGCGCATTTTGCAACGCACCGCCGCTACCTCCTTCTTTTCCAAGTTTCCACCCTCTCGCTTCTCCCTAATACCAAAGTCTCCTCACCCAGTGGCGTCCCACCCTCCCGCATCTCCACCTCCCCAAATTCACCTCGAGTTACGCTCAAGCTCAAGCGTGTTTGCTTCTTGTCTCCACCTTCCAACTCAAACCTTCGAACTCGAACTCGACTCCCACAATCAAACAATCAATCAAGAATCAAGCGCACACAGACGAATCCGTCGCGCTTAGGCTTAGGCTTTTCAAATCTCCATTTCCATCGCCCGTCCCCAATCGTCTACGCTCCCACTCCCACTCACGCAGTGCCATATGTACCCCTCGCGCTGGCCCCAGGCCCGGAATTGCCGTGCGCGATTTCCACTATGCCCTGTCTTCCACGTTCTGTCTGGTGGTCGACCCGGAGTCAGAGTCGGAGTCCACCCGCTCCACCGCAAAAAAACAGCGTCACGCGAGTTCAAGCTCAAGCTCAAGTTCAAGTTCGAGTTCGAATTTACCCCCCTCGAGCTCAAGTCCGCGCCGCGATTTCGTCAATCTCTTCTCGCCTGCCTTCTATCTTGTGTTTTCCGTCCTTCTGCGGCATCGCACCCCTCTATCGGCCCCGCCTCCCTCCTCCCTCCTGCTTTCTCCCTTGCGAGTCAGATTCAATTGACGCCCAATTCGCGTCTATAATCAAGTCAGACGCAAGGCGGGTCCCTGTACATTCCCTTAGTCTATACCGTGACGAAGGTAAAACACCTCTACTACACTTACTTACAGTATATGAAGCGTTCTCAAACTGTGCGTTGCGCGGACTTCATACTCAGGACGGCTCCAACCAACATTAGTAATGAAAGATGATCGAGTCCGCCTCCACGAAACTGTCTGGCTGCCTTCCTTCCTTCCGGGGGGGGATGAGTAGTATCAATTCAATTCAGCGAGCTTTCCCACCGCTACCTACCTACACACCCTCCTTCTCCCGACGCAACACAACTGAGTCCGCATGATTCCTCAAGTTCTCAAGCTCCTTCCGAGTCTGCCTCTGAAGCTGGCGCCGCCACCACTCGACCGACACTATGTAGTTGCGGGCTCCACGCTCCACCCAGCCACGGTAGTAATGAAAAGATCGATCGAGGGCGCCTCCAGCCTCCATCACGCCTCCATTCCTTGTGACGGTATTTATCACCAAAAATTGTGTGGTCTCAACACTGATGTTTCGTACACAGTGCTCGTGGTGCGAGAACCGTGGTTCGTGGTTGCAGAATGGGCTTTCTGAACAGTTTCACACTATTGTAGGTGATTTTGTTACCCTTTCGTGTTTCTTGAATTTAATTAGCATGAATTGTGCTTTCCCTGTCGTCATTTAATTAATCAGCCGTGAGGTTGAACATCATTTCGAGTTAACCTAGATACATCGATAATACGACGGCACTCCGTGTTCATCGCTGGCCACTCGCCGAGGCTCCAACCACACGAAACAGGAATGGAAGTAGGTTATAGTAGTTCAGATACGGGCGGCAGAGCGGCAGTGCACGTCAAAATGTGCGTACCACGCAAGCCCGGTATCAACTTCTCCATAACACTGCGAAAGTCGGTCATAGCGAAGGGGGTCACGCCACGTGGTAGAGTAATTCTACAATCGACGTGCTGCAGGTGTGGGAATGACTGGATGGGTATGGGGGAGATAGGCTTGCTGGATCCAAGGGGGTGATGAAAGCAGTGGATAATAATGACCTCAAGGTGGGGAGTCGCGATGGACAATTGACCTATAATGGGGGAAAGACGTTCGGGAGCGTTGCCCGTGGTTAGATCAAGAAATTCGATCGTGTGGGCGTGGGGCATGTACGGGAGGTTTGTGAGAGAGGTGCCTGATTGTGCGCCTCAGTGGAATGAATAGAAAGGTTATTGTGCTGTCATACCTCCCATTCTGACCTCGAGGTGACACAGTATCGGGCCGACAGCGGTGAGCACGCGCTGGGCAACCGCAAAGCGAAATCCATTCGTTGTTATGCGGAGGCGTTCGAGGTGCGCCGTGAATGCTGGGTTCATGAGAAGCACATCATAGCGGCCTGTGCCGCCACTCTTGCTGTGGGGCGAAATGAGGAGGTATTTCAGGCGCGGCTCGGCCGATAAGGGGTTATTGCGCTAGTAGTCTCTACAGCGTCGGGAGGATCGATGGTGATGTCTTCGAAGGAGAGGACCGAGACAGACGCGGCCGCACGCAGGATTAAGGTGTGCGGATGCTCGCCCCTCAAGAGTAGCTGTTGGAGAGACGATTGCATGATGATATCCTGGATGGCGGATCGAATGCCCGGCGAAATTTCCGTCCAGCAGTCGCTGCTGATATACATGCACACGACGTTTGGAAGTGAGCGTAGAAATATTTGGAGTGAGTATTGAGCGTCCTCCCAGTGCAGAATGCTGAGAATTTTGAGATCCTGAATATAGAAAGCAAGGTGCGGAGATGCCATCAGCAAGACATTCAGCCGTTCTACCCTGGCCTTGGGACTCGCAGACATGCCCGTCCCAAGTGTTATCGATCGAAAGATACGGCGCTGCGCCGGCGCTACAAAGACGGGCGAAACAAGCGATAAGGTTCTGATGCATGACCAGGCGTTATGCTGCGAATCCTCAACCTGGTCAACAATGGCGTCCAAGAGTTCTTGAGAGAGATTCGTCATGATGGTGGGTCGCCCGGGCCGGCGTGTGTGGTAATGTTTGGTGAAGCGCTGAGCTGTCATGATGGGGAATATTTTGAGTAATGACGAAAAGAGTAGGAGTGGGAGTCAAGAATCAAAGCTAGAATAGACACTCTGCGCAACGGCGCAACTTGAACGGCGCGACGGCGCGACTGCCGATCTCGGATTCAGCATGCGGAGCTCTCAACTTCAAATTACTCGCCGTGGATTCAAGTTCCTTACTCTGAGAGGGAGCACCTAGCCGTCTTTCAATCAGCACACGATGCCTAAGGCCGCCGAACGCGACACGCCATCCCTTCTGCCTTCGCCGTATATTATCTCGACTCAGTAGATCCGTAACTGAATTGCAAGTGACTTGATTAGAACGAATACCGGCCGACGCATCCCGCATCGTTGGAGCTCGAAATTACGCAGCTGCCCACCGTCTCTTGCGTTCCTGTTTGCTGATTTGAACCACAGCTACCCATCCAAGGCTCGGATAAATATGGATATCCTTAGCGCGCACGCAAGCTCGCGGCGTGTCTCTCCGTCTGATTATCTGCATGATGTTGTGTTCTCCAACGTTGAATATGCTCCGAGTCTTGCTGGGACCGCTCGCCCATGGACTCTCCATCGATTTTGAGCTGGAAAAAACCGACATGCATCCAACTCGTGCGTTCGTCCCCACCTCGTCTTTATTAAATTACTCCATAATCCATCGCAGCGTCAAGGCTACTCGTGACTGCCGATCCTCAGGTGTGCCTATGCAAAACCGCTAAATTATGAACCACGCACTTAAAGTACGTTCAACTCGTTGAATCCGGAGTCCTGAAATTCTGACTTTACCCGCGGCTGTATACAGCGAAATTCCCCCGTGTGGGAGCAGATGAGAATGTCCTGGTGGTGTATTGCTAGCACATCTGTTTAAGCTGCCTGTGGACTGTAAGTTTCCATCAGGAGGTCCTTGTCCAGCTCGAGGTCGGCCGAGTTCTCCGCTTCATTACACCACATTTTAACCCTTGAGCTGTGGTTATAATAATCAGAACAGAACCCATTCCACGAAGATCCTCTTGAACCGCTCTGATTGGCGCCGACGTCAAGTAAAACAAAAGCCCCTGTATTTGACTCACCCTCGGGAGTCAAGGAGTCGGTCTGGGGTAACATACACACTGTGAATTGGCATTGAGTTCGACAGTTCCATTAATTGACCTCGCGACGCGACAGCTTCCATTACTCACGTGCTCGTGTTTCGGACGTGCACCGCCTCATCGCCTCATGTCTTCTCCCTTCACCTCTAAGCTCGGGACGAATTACTGTCCCAGCGATGAGGAGGCTATTGCAATTCAAACCCTCCTGGTTGAGCCCACCCGTCGACTCCAGTGTCTTGACGATGAAATCACCGATCTCCAAAAGGCCGTCGAGAAACTGCGAGATGAGCGCGACAAGCTTGGGGCCTACGTCGACGCCCACATGGCCCTCATTTCACCGGTTCGGCGGCTCCCCCTCGACATCATTCAAGAGATCTTCATAGCCTGCCTTCCAGCACACCGTAACTGCGTTATGAGTGCCGTAGAGGCGCCCGTTCTTCTAGGGCGCATTTGCAGCTCCTGGCGAACCATATCCCTCTCTACACCCCATCTTTGGTCCAAACTTCACGTCGTGGAGCCCACCCAACCACCACATTTCGCTGTCTTTATACTATTCGATAAGAAGGTGGCTCAGCGACTTGAGACCACCAAGATGTGGCTAGGTCGATCCGGCCAGTGCCCGCTGTCGATATCGGTTAATGCCATAGCGAGTGAGGCTGGTTTCGCCGCCGAAATTATTCAGGCCCTGCTTCCATTCAAATCACGTTGGGAGCACATCGCGTTCACGGCCAAGTCTTCAGTTTTCGAGGCGTTATCACATCTCACCGAGGTGGACGTGCCTATGCTCAAGTCGATCCACATGACTGAGATCGATGACCATATCTCCTTCCGATGGGACTCGCTGCAGCTCCTTCGCAGCGCCGACATTCTTTCCGCCTACATCTCGGGCGGCAGTTTCACTCCCCTGGAGTTACCGCTTAGTTGGAATGGTCTAAGAGATCTTTCCATTCAAAGAGGGTGGGCTCGTGACGGTGTAGCCTTGTCAAGAGATACGGTGCTCCAGCTATTCTCCCGGTGCCCTCAGCTCCGAACCTGCCGGCTTCAACTTCACGGTGACTTCGAGAACCACAGCAGCTTGGAGGAGCCCATCCTCGAGCTCCCTTTCCTTCATACACTGGCGATAGAGTGTTTTGGAACCCCTTCAACCATCATTCCTCCTCTGTTCGACCGGCTCTCGTTCCCACAATTGCGGTCTCTCACACTTCACGGCCGCATAGGCTATGATGATCACACCCTCTACGGCCCGTTTTTCGCCGCTGCGCCACGCATTGAGAGTCTTGACCTCACCACCGAATTGTTCACCAAGACATCCCTTACAGATTTCCTTCGCGGGGCGCCCCATACTATTCGGGAAATCAAGATCAACGCGGTCGAGGCATACAGCGAAGGCCCCTCCAGCATCCTCGATGATCAGATTATTGAACTCTTCATGCCATCTTCTGAATTCCCCACCCCTTGCTGCGTGGGACTCGAGGTGCTGGAAATAACCAAAGGCTGTTATTTTTCCGACGACACGCTCTTGCGTTTGATCGAATCTCGCACATTGAAGCGTTTGATCGTTCACTTTGCGCGAGAAATGGAGCACGACATTCGTCCACACGTGCGGAGTGGGCTTGATATCGAGCTCACATACTTTCTTCCGTCTGGGGTCTTGTCTCCTTGGTACGGCCTGGCCGATGCGCCGAGCTGATTTGGATGCTCGCGCGTTGCACCTCATGATAGGAAATATCTTGATGAAAGCCAATTGAGTTTCTACTTCTCTATAAACCCATGTTTCTCCAGTCCGATATGCTTGCCAATCTATTTCTGTGTACGTCAAGTTTTGTGGTCTGTTTGGTACTCTTGCAAAGGCATAGGTCTCATTGCCGTTCACCAAGACATCCCTTACAGATTTCCTTCGCGGGGCGCCCCATACTATTCGGGAAATCAAGATCAACGCGGTCGAGGCATACAGCGAAGGCCCCTCCAGCATCCTCGATGATCAGATTATTGAACTCTTCATGCCATCTTCTGAATTCCCCACCCCCTGCTGCGCGGGACTTCAGATGTTGGAAATAAACACAGCCTGTTATTTTTCCGACGACACGCTCTTGCGTTTCATCAAATCTCGCACGCTGAAGCGTTTGATCGTTCACTTTGTGCGGGACATGGAGCACGACATCCGTCCGTTTGTGCAGAGTGGGCTCGAACTCGAGCTCACATACCCTCCTCTGTCTGGGTACTTGTCTCCTTGGGACGGCCTGGCCGATGTGCCGAGCTGATTTGGATTCTGTCATGTTGTAGTTAATGTCAGGAAATATCTCGATGAAAGGCAATTGGTTGACTTTCCATAAGCATAAACTAATCCTGAGGTATTTCTGTGCTTATGCGAGAGTGCCAGCGATGGCATCAAGGTAGAGGAAATTCGGATCGTCTGATAACGGCTTGCGTTCCCATAAGAAAGAATAAAAAACATGAATTGGCCTTCATGCTTGAACAAGGGCCGGAATGAACTCCGATGGGTAACAGAAGGTTGTTGAATTTTTCTAACATGAATCAGAGACTCGATGGTTTCACAAGTGGGCGAGGAGTAGCTGTTGGCCACCCAAAACAGTTTATTCCAATAATAATAATCTGTAGAGGGGGAGGGTACCCTCTACAGATTTTCGCCACCTAATATGCCCCAATATGTGTTCTAGTTAGAGGGGGAAGTGGGGTGGTGTTCCCCTTCTAACTAGAGCACTTTCAGAGCTATTTACGGTCTCCCATTAGCTCTCTTAAATAGGTATAATTAGCTCTTAATAAATACCGTTAATAGCTCGAAAATAGCTCTTAGAGGGTGCTTAGGCAGCCATTAGATAGCGGCGTTATCTGGCACAGATAGCTCCGTGATCTCTGGCCAGATAACAGCTTGGCGCATCAATCCCATCACCGCCATCAATATCCCGCCCGCGCGCCGTCTGTCCGTGACGGCAGTGTGACTTCATGTCATAGGCCTGAGAAAATAAGGGAATTACAATTATAATTCCTCCGCGAGGTGCAAGCGAACATTGTTGTGCTTTCTGTTTATAAGAGACCTCCCATCCTTGATAATGCAGCATGTGTGCTCACATGTGGTGTTTCAGGGCCCGAGCCACATCCGGAGGCGACGGATGGCACCTCGCGGGTTCCCCTCAGCTGAGTCCACATTTAAAACCCTCGCCGACATGAAACTATCCGCAAAATAGGTACCTTTAGCCAGGTCAATTGCCCTGCCGCATTGACAGATGCGAATTTCTATACCTATAATCCTATGGGGTGCAATATGAAGATTAATGGGACAAATCCTGATGTTTTTATTCGGAGATCCCAGAAATAATCTCAAGAAGCTCGGGACGAACTACTGTCCCAGCGACGAGGAAAACATTGAAATCCAAAGCCTCCTGGTTGAGCCCACTCGTCGACTCCAATGTCTTGACGATGGAATCACCGATCTCCAAAAGGCCGTCGAGAAACTGCGAGATGAGCGCGACAAGCTTGGGGCCTACGTCGACGCCCACATGGCCCTCATTTCACCGGTTCGGCGGCTCCCCCTCGACATCATCCAAGAGATCTTCACAGCCTGCCTTCCAGCACACCGTAACTGCGTCATGAGTGCCGTGGAGGCGCCCGTGCTTCTAGGGCGCATTTGCAGCTCCTGGCGAACCATATCCCTCTCGACACCCCATCTTTGGTCCAAACTTCACATCGTGGAGCCCACCCGACCACCACACTTCGGCGTCTTTACACTATCCGATAAGAAGGCGGCTCAGCGACTTGAGACCACTAAGATGTGGCTAGGTCGATCCGGCCAGTACCCGCTGTCGATATCGGTTCACAGCATGGCGAGTGAGGCTGATTTCGCCTACGAAATTATTCAGGCACTGCTCCCATTCAAATCACGTTGGGAGCACATCGCGTTCACGGCCACGTCTTCGGTTTTCGGGGTGTTATCGCATCTCACCGAGGTGGACGTACCTATGCTCAAGTCGATCCACATCACTGAGATCCATCATGGTGACCATACCTTCTTCCGATGGGATTCGCTGCAGTTCCTTCGCAGCTCCAACATTCTTTCCGCCTACATCTCGGGCGGGAATTTCGCTCCCCTGGAGTTACCGCTTCGGTGGAATGGTCTTAGAGACCTTTCTATCGAAAGATGGTGGGATCGTATAGCTTTGTCAAGAGATATGGCGCTCCAGCTGTTCTCCCGGTGCCCTCAGCTCCGAACCTGCCGGCTTCAACTTAACGTTGACCTCGAGAACCACAGCAACTTGGAGGAGCCCATCCTCGAGCCCATCATCGAGCTCCCTTTCCTTCATACACTGACGTTACAGTGTTTTGGAATCCCTTCAATCATCATTCCTCCTCTATTCAATCGGCTCTCGTTCCCACAATTACGGTCTCTCACACTTCGCGGCATAGGCCGTGATGATTCCATCCTCTACGGCCCGTTTTTCGCCGCTGCCCCACAGATCGAAAGCCTTGACCTCACCACCGGAATGTTCTTCAAGACATCCCTTACAGATTTCCTTCGTGGGATACCCCATACTATTCGGGAAATCAAGATCAACGCGGTCGAGCCATACGCCGGGGGCCCCTCCAGCTTTCTCGATGATCGGATGATTGAACTCTTCATACCATCTTCTGAATTCCCCACCCCCTGCTGCGCGGGACTTCAGGTGTTGGAAATAAACACAGCCTGTTATTTTTCCGACGACACGCTCTTGCGTTTCATCAAATCTCGCACGCTGAAGCGTTTGATCGTTCACTTTGTGCGGGACATGGAACGCGACATCCGTCCGTTTGTGCAGAGTGGGCTCGAACTCGAGCTCACATACCCTCCTCTGTCTGGGATGTCTCCTTGGAACGGCCTGGCCGATGCGCCGAGCTGATTTGGATTCTGTCGTGTTGTAGCTAATGGCAGGAAATATCTCGATGAAAGGCAATTGAATTTATATTTCTGTTCTCTGTACATTACAGGTTATGCAGTGTGATACTTTTGCAAAGCCACATCGAGACATTGCCGTGTCGTCGCTCTTGCAGTTACAGAATCTCGAGAAGACAAAGAGATTGAAGGATACATGGAACAAAAGAAAGCCATTAAGCTGTGAGCGAAGGCGGCGCGCCAAAACAGTGCGCAGACAGGAAGAGCGCGCGCCTCTTCCGCCGGGAACGTCGCCCGTTACTGCCCAGCAAAGGGGATGCAATAAAGCGCCGAGGCGGAAGGGGTGGCGCCTTCGAGCCGGGAGCCCAGCGTGCGCGGGCAGAAGCGACCCAACCGCCCCCGCGAGCCCTGCACCACGGGGAATGTATACGGGCACAGCGCACATATACCGAGAGGGGTGTCCAGAGCGCAGACAGCAGCCAGGCCTACATATTCGGTGCCATGATTCACCCCGCCGTGTCCGCCCACCACCCGCTCACGCAGGATACCGCCACTCACGCGGAGGAAAAGGACGGTCGCAGAGCGGACGCAGAGTGTCCTTGGTCGGCCGCGGTGGTTGCTCCCCACCGCGTAGACACGCGGATAGCTCGCTCAGCCTCGCGCCATCGCAGCTAGAACCCACGCGCGACCCGCATCCCCTGTAGACAACAGCACGCCGCACACGCCGAACGAGGAAAGAACGGTTCGCCCGACCCCAATCTCTGGCCTTCGGCCGTCCGCCTTCTCCTCTCATCTTCCTCCCCACGCCGAGGGGAAAGAGACAAAGAAAGGTAAAGAGAGCATCGAATCGAATCGACAGCCGTGATCGAAGACAGAATCGATTGCGCATGAGCTACTTGCGCCACTCGCCACCAGAAAGCAAAGATCAATGTATACAGGAATAGGCACAAGAAAAGCCCGCGGGCGGGGCAGGACAGGACAGCGAGCGCAGCTGCCCGGAGTCACGCCTGCGCCCGGAGGCGCTCGGACTGCGTCGCAGCACCCCGGCTCCCTGCGCCCCGGTAAGTGGAACACAGATCACCCACTCCCCCTGTGCTTGCGCCTCGATATGGCTCACCCGCAAGTGTACGCGCATCTCCTACGCGTCGAACAGCGTGCTCCCGTCGCCGACCGGCGTACCCACGCAGGGCGGGCCGCGCCAGCACGATATCCCAGAGCGGTAGGGTGTTGGGAGGGGTGGGGAGGGGAAGGGGAAGAAGGGGAAGAAAGGGAAGAAGTGGAGGTGGCACGAACGAACAAACGAAAGGAGGGAGGGAGGGAGGGAGGAGTGTAGCAAAGGAAAGAAAGAAGGGAGGGAGGAAGTAGGGACAGCGCGCAAGTGGAAAAGTGAGGAAGCAAGAAAAAGAAAAGGAGGCATCCCGACTATCAGCATCGTCGTCCTCGGCATCGTGGGCCTTGGGAGGACGACTAGGGGTCGGGCTTGGGCTCGCGGGGTGCTACTGCGCGGACTCCATGTAGGCGCCGCAGTCGACGTCCAAGACGAGCGCCCAAGACGAGCGTCAGAGACTGCGGTATCGACCCCGCTCCCCTCCCTCTCTGCTATCACCCGCTCGCATCCCTCTCTGTCTGCCATCAGCGCCACGGTCCGTCCCCACGCCCCGCCCCTGCCCACGAATAACTCCGCGTGTCCCTCCCTTCCCGTTCTCTCGCTGACTCTCCTCCCCATTGCTGATGCGGATGTGGACCGTGTGCGCGGCCTCCAGCCACAATAGCCAGCGTATCGCCGCCGTACGTGTGTCGAGGGTGAGAGGAGGAGGAGGAAGAGGAAGAGGTGAATTCCCGGAGAAGGGAGGAGTAGCTTCTCGAGCATGAGTGCATCAGAGCCCTCTATCTCATTCCGGTGGGGAAGCGGCCACGTCCGACACCCTCGCGGGGACGAGTAGGGGATGCGGGCGCGCCAGTCTCCTGGGACAAGGCACGTTATGGGACGAGCCGGTCCGAGCGCAAGGATTGAGGAGGAAGAGGATGGTGGGGCGTATGGAGGGATGAGGGGGAGGTGGTGGCCGAGGTGGTGGACACGCAGGTGGGGTGAAGGAGCTGTAGAAGGTGCACATGGAAGCGGGGAACAGCGACAGAGGGCGAGGTTGACGAGGGAGGTGCGCTTGTGCCCGTCCTCGTTCTGGTGCTCCTTGTATCCGCGTGTACTTGAATCCGGCGCCGCGAGTCGCCATTGAATGTGGTGTGTGCTCGATGGAGGAGACGGCACGAAGGCCACTCCCAGCTCCGGCTGGCCAGCGCGAAGATTGATATTGAGGCTGGGGATGGCGAAGCAATCCCGGGTGTGGGCGGCGGACATGATGCTGTCGAATTCCTCACGTCAGCACTCCGACTACGAGTAAACACGGGGGAGGGCACAGAGAGGACTCACAATGGGGGCCATCGTTCTCGGGCCTTCATGAAATGAATCCACTGCATACGAGGCAAGCGAGGCATAGTCATAGTCGCGTTGTTTAGGTCGCCGTCGTCAATTCTTAGCAGTGCGCTGCAGTTGGCCCTCGTGGTAGCGCATCGCCAGTATGCATCGTTCCAGGTGCTTTATATCGGGCGCCGTGAATGGATCTGCAGTCTGTGTCGGAAATTTCCGATCGCTCTTGTAAGAGCCCCACGTGATAAGAGCTTTGTCAGAGTCTTGTAGGACAAGCATGTACATACACGCACTATTATAAGGCAAAGGCTCCTCTTATCAACCGCTCATAACTTGGGCTGAGCTGAGGTAAAGATTCTCAGATTCCAATTTTATACATTTAGGAACGAAACGACAGGAATAAAAAATGAAAATAAACATGACTCGGAGGCGTAAAAACTTGTCCTCAAGGTACTGAATTGGAAGCATCCCGAACAAGCCAGCACCACACTCAGGCCGCCCACATAACTCCCCCACTGTCTCCAAGCTCAAGAGGATCTGTGGCCTCTTCCTCCTGTGAGCTATCTAATCAGTACGACAGATCGCAAACAACAAAAAGGGATTCCACGTTACCGAATTCAGCGTCTGGAATATCCCCAGGGACGCTGTCAGGCACCGGAATCACGGTGAAACTGGCAGTAGGACCCTCCCTCACATTCAAATCCCCTTCAAGGATGGGGGAAGTTGCTGCGTAGAGGTCCTCCAGCCCCTGGAGGAATGCGCGATAACCAGATCTGTGTAAATTGTTCAATGTCAATATTTCGGCTCAATTGTCTGCATGAATGCTCACCGTAAGTGCATGTTTGTTTCGGCCAAGCGCCTACATCGTAGAAGGATACTGATATTTGCGTTAAGGACATCGTTATAGTCTTGTAAAAGATCCAAATAGCCTTCAGCTAGTTGTTGGGGATCTGCATCCCGGGGGTCAAGAATCCGAGCTCGGAAAGTTTGGGGTACCTGGAAGTATCATATAAACAGGGACGCGGAAGAATAACCCAAGATCTCACCGACGAATTTTGCCAGTGCTGGGTGTCATTTAGCTGAGTCTCCGGCTTGGGCAGACTCGGATCAAGTTGATGGAGCTGCCGGTCCAGAACCAGCTCCTCTGCTGGAGGAAGAATTGGATGGGTGCGGGTCGGCGACAGGGAACCTGAGTCGGTGGAAAAACCAATCAGTGTCGATGAAAAATTCGTATAGTAATATTGGGAGAACCACCTTCGGGCTCATTGGTGGAAGACTCCCTTGCAGCTGGCTGAGAGTGGAAGATATGAGACATGTTAAAGCGGGTCAGTAGGCGTTGAGAGCAAAAAGCGGGTTGGTCAACCCAACGTGACTCTTTACGTCTTGAAAGCTTAATTATTTATAGCTCGCCACGCCGTACAAAATGCGTGAAGCACAGTACGCCCTTACGCAGAGTCATATTCTGGAAGGCATGCATAAGCACCGAAATTAAACAGAAAGAAGATTCAGGGCAATCCCCGCCTTGGAAGGTCGAGGTGCTCCAAACCTGAGCTGTTGCGCGAGTTTACATGACTCGCCAAGCCGGCGCATGGACAGATGAATGCGGGACTGTAAGTGGTTGGAGGAAAGGTCAGAGTTCGTATTTGTTCAAAAAAGGTAAATCCTGATCGCAAATCGTACTGCTCATCTTATCATCTAGGTACATGATCCTTGAGCCGTAAAAACATGTCTCCGTCAACCACATCCATGACATTATAATCGCCCTCACGTTCAAACTCTGGAGCCAAGACAGCACCCCGAATGATAGAGTATGCGGATATAAATTCCGCCGCTGCTCGAGGCTTTGCTCGTACTCTAATCAGCTTCAGGGCCTTTTCTTTGGCGGTTACCCGGCCCTTGAGAGCGTCCAATGGCTGGACTAGGGCAAAGGGATAAGTCTTCTCGTTGGGTTGTTCTCCCAAGGTAATTTTGAAGACGTAGATGAGTTTGACAAAAATGTCTTGTGCCGTGGTTTTGACCAGGGCTCCGTCGAACCGTGGATGACCGTGAAAGCTGGGACTACATCTGAGGTAATCTTCCTCATCGGCCCAGTCGTCCAAAGATTGATACGATACTTTCAGGAACCGGTGGGGTGTGATCTATCAAGATTCCGAGATGAGATGCGCAATTTCAGACAGGTGCAGTTAATCTTACCTTATCCTCTGGCCCCAGGCTTACCGCCTTTCCACCGGGGAGCGGGTGTCCGTATGTTGGAAGCCACACTGTGAGAAATTTAGACAGATTGATGCGGAACTTTTCAAACGCGGAATCTTTCAAGTCCTTCATTTGCTGCTCCAGGTCACCGAGAGAAATCAGCGACTGCACGGACCCCAATGCTGCATTTCCCAGCAGCTCGTGCCCCAGTAGCTCGATGTCTTCAGGAGGGGATTCATCCTCTCCACTGCCTTCCCACTCTCGGCGCCAGAGTTGATCGAGGTCATTGAGCTGATCCCAGATATATTTACAGATGAGACGTCGGTGTTCTGATTTGAGAATCTGCTCCCATCAGTCCAAGGTGCAGAGAGATGAAATGGAACCTTACCTGGGGTGCGACGTTCTTGAAGTTGGTCTGTCGGAGATAAGCACTGCGAGCTGAGCCATGCATGGCTTCATCAATTTTTGTTCCGAAGTTTCTTGCGACCCCCTTGCGCTCGATGTCGTCAAACACATGGGTGTGCCCATGCATTTTAGGAAAATTCCAGTTCTTGTCTTCATCGAAGTCGGCGTCGGTACAGGCCTGGACATACAGCTAGAAATAGGTCAGAGGCTGCGTACAGAAATAAAGGCTGTTCCATGCCTCGATAAGTTTTCCAAAGTTCTTCAATTCGGCCCTCCCATTGGCAATCGTTTCTTCAGTATGCAGCTTGAGAGTCACGTACATGTTGAGCTCTTGATAGCTCCGGATAACCTTGAGGAGGGCTAAATCTATCGTGTCGGTCAAGAGATTGTGGCAAGCCAATAAAATCTGCTTCGACACATCTTCATGTTTTGATCCGTCGTTGAATGCAGTGCCCATGACGGAGTCAAAGTGATTCAAGTTCCGCCAGCGAGGAAGGACTTTAAACCTGACAGAGCCAAGATGAGTTGATAAAGAGGCGTCAAAGGAAGAATGTTACTTACTGTCGGTCAATTTTGGAGGCCACACGACCTGGATGACGTTCCACATGTTTTTTCACTTGGTCGAAGAGGTGTTTACCCCAGAGACCCGAAGCATAGCCATGAAGATGCTCGAATGACGAGGCGTAATGAGGATCAGAGTAGGCGACATTCCAAAACACATTCTAAAAATGGTTATGAGAAATGGCGAGAAAGGATACACCAACTAGGGACTTACATCGACGTTACGGAGGCCATGGTCTTTGAGCAAAGTTTCCCGTTCTTCGGCATTTAATTCCCGTGCTTGATTCACAATATCTTGAGATTGTTGGCTGGTTCGCAGTGCCGGAAGTTGAGCTACATCCGACTGGTCAACGTTTCTGACATAACACATTGGGCACGGATACAAAGAACGAAGGCCTCGGATGAGAGTCATGACACAACTGGGAGATGTCAGAAGAGGTAAACGACATACTGCAACACTTACGCTTCTTCATAATCAGATGCTAGGATCAGAATTATGGGGTAAAGACATCTCTCAACGCGGTCCCCACACGTAACCCAGGCGCCTGTTTTAGATGGACCCACAATGGATTCCAAGAGCTTGTAAAATGATTTGTGCCATACAGCATTCTTGAAGTTGACGTAGCCTGGCTTTCCGGTTTCCGGTTCGTCCTCTGAAACCTTCAAGAGAATTTAATGAACTGTTGCAGAGGAAGGAAGAAAGCCGCACCACTGGGAGCCATCCCACAATCTGACCCCCGCCCCAGTCTGAGCTGTTGCGCAAACTCACAACCAGGTTGGCCAGCCTCGCAACGATGGGGTAGCCTTTTTGAGTACCAAACGACGAGAGCTTAGCCTTGTCCGCATAGATAATAAAAGGGCAAGTTTTGATTTTGGGTCCTTTCGGTAATTGAGACTAAGACGTTCCACAATCTGTGAGCTGGGAAAAAAAGAGGAACTTGAGAAATGAACGCACTTGGGTATCCCACATAGCATTAGCTGTCCATGGTTCTGTAAAAAAACGTACATACTCTGTTCCGTTGTATCGAAACACCTTCTCCGCATCCCACATGAAGAAATCCGCCAGATGCGGGTCCTGTATAAGGTCCAAGCTCCAGTCCCATAAAGGCCGAGCGTACATCTCAAAGCCATGGTCTACGCCTTTGTAAGGCACCAATACATCAAATCTCTCAAACTTTACAACACAGTTAGCAGATGATGAACCCTCGCACAGATCCAACGCACCTCCGTGCATTTCTTCGAGGCTAAATCCCATGATCTATCCATATCCGCGTGGCTGTTCAATGTGAAGGCCTGGATGTTCGCAGCACACCGTCTCAGCAGTGAAATAAGCGTGTCCGTTTGATTCCGGTTAAGCATAGCTTCCTGTGCGAATTCAGAGACCTCGAAGTCAAGGCGCGTGCGGAAAGGTGCCCAGGGTTCCGTGTCGATAGGAGGCCTACGGTCTGGACGAACTTGAGAACAGCGATATTCCTCGAAGCTTTGCTCCACTGGTTTGCGCTCGCTATGAGGGTGAAATACGCGTTTGATGTCGTCCAATTTTGGTTTACGAATGTCTGCTCCATCTTCAGCTGGCAGTGCTTGCGGGCCATCCTCCATATCTGTGGGATCGTCGTACAGGTCTGTGTTCCAGTCAGTACAGACACCCCACCTCTTATTTTCAATGCTTACCGGGGATTTCTTGCTGCAGGTTGAATTGAGACAGATTTGAGGGTGTAGGCAACTTTGACTTGGGAGAATCTATTTCGTTCGGGTCAAATTCACCTAGATTCTGTCAAGGCTTACTTTGGTTCTGAACATATTCAGTTGCTAACTGTTCCGCTACTTATTGTGAGTACATTTAAGTCAGTCCCATAATGAGAAGTGCTTACTTTCGCGTCGTATCGCGGCCTCTGCAAACCGGGCGTCTTGAGTTGCCCGCCGTTGTTGTTCAGCACAAGCCTGCTCATGTTTCCACAAGCCTTGGGCAGCGTAGAGGGTCTTGCAATGGACACAAGGGCGTTGAGGGGCAGGCCGTGGCATACAAGCAAGAGCAACGAGGTAGGAGTTGAATTACCTTGCTTCAACTCGGGTACGGCGAGGCAGATCCCGTGATCGACGCGTCCTGATCTTCAAGCCAAGCACATCCAAACACCTCACCCCTTTAAAATTCTGAGCAAGATCAGAAGCGACGGAGAAAGAAAAAGACAAGATTTTTGGTCGGCTCAAGACGCAGCCCGCAAACAAAGCTTTATTCTATGTTAAGCCATGAGAGAAGGTATGAAATATTTTGCGAAGCTGAGATGTGAAGGTGTTCTTCGGGGGCGGCGTAAGGTAAAGCTTCCGATTCTGCAAAAGGTATCCGAATCCATGTCAACACCCTCGTCGTCGCGATCGCGCTGGCTGGAGAGAATAGCGGCGCGGTCGACGATGCGGCTGGTTCAAACTCAGCCTTGGTGCACTGCGTGATCATCTGCGAGCGCCGCTTGCGCTTCTTATGAGGCGCTGGGACGTCATCTTGGGTGAGAGAGCAATGCGCGCGCGCTCGTTCTCGTCCTCCTCCTTTGGCGTACGGATTAGACAAGCGGGAGGGAAAGAGGGCGTGGGGCACGCACCATGTCCTCCTCACGCTAGAGCGCCTCGAGTTTCTCCGCGATGTCGGGGTCGGTCGAGTAGGGGTTCGCGAGCAGGTATTTCTCTGGGAATAGAGTCAGTTAGACGCACAATGAGTTACGAGCGAAGACGTACCCTCCACTTTGATATCTGCATCAACTTGAACCCGGTTGGCACCATATGACCACCTGAACGGGTATTAGTGGGCGTAGTAGAAGAAAGAGATGGCACGTACTGTGGGCGGCTAGCAAACCAAGAATACGCGGCAGAGTACAGACTATCCCGAAGGATGTTCTTGCAGTAGGAATCGAGATGAGAGCTCTTCAGGGTTTCAAAACCAAAGAGCAGGAATGAGAATCTCGGCTCACGAGCAAGAGGGTGTGTGCTGTGCGTTATACAGATTAGAATAGGAATGATATGCGGACATGTGCAGACCTCATGCGTTTGTGAGCTCGGGCGGAATGTAGCACTAAATGCTAGATTAGGAACATAACGCCGGGTCGACAATATCTCGCAGCTGCAAACGGCTGAACAGCATCTGCAGAACCAGCGCATGAGGTGTTAATAGCCGACGAGCGTTGACCATGCCATGATCAATGATATCCTTGTCAGTTGGGCTATAGTCAATGGGGTGATAGAAAGGGTCATCGTAACTAACGGAGAGTCAGGCAGACGCTCGAACAATTCAGACCAATAACGGACTTGAGGGAGGTGGAGAAGATGCCTTTCTCTTGTCGTATAGTGTCAGACCACGCGGCCAGTACTTCACCCATCAAGCCGACCTCGATGTCAGGCTTCTCTGCAATCACCCATGTCCATATCTCAATCCCGGACGAAAGCACAGACGGAGTGGACACTTCGAAGGGCAGAGCAACGAGATAATGTAGCAGCTCGTAGTCGCACTGTAGATCATGAGGGACAAGGTCCGGCACGGAAAATGACAATACGTACTTTAGGTAAGGAAATAAGCGTTGCGGCACATCTAAACAACAGACGCTTGAGATCCTGTACAGTCGAGCTGCTGACTTTGCTTCGGATTTCATCCAGGGTGCGTGCCATCTTCCCTTTGAGGGCTTGAATTTCTGCGGAAGGAGCAGCCTGTGGAGGAAGCTTCTCCAATTGATCAGGCCCTGCAGATAATTAATATCTAGAAGTTTATCGAAGAATTAGGGAATTTACCTTGACGACTAGCCAAACAAATACCGGCAGCCTCCCCGGCGAAATAACCTTTGCTGGCGACTTGACTGGCCAACGACTTGGCGCCATCTGTCTTCCATTTGGATAACGTCGACAAAGAAACTGAAAGCAAGTCAGTTGTATGGGAGAGAAAAAATCATGCCGCTAACCAAGTTGTCGCTGAACTGGGCCAATGGCTTTTCCAAACTGCTCTGCAACAGAGGCGCCCAACTCTGTCCATTCGGCGCCAGAGGATGAGTTCCCAGAAAGGTATTTCTGTTAATCAGGTCATTTTTGATCGGATCGAATGGCCGAAATGCCGAACCTGCAAAGTCGACTGCAACTCGACGGGCGCACGCCCCAGCGCCAGTTCAAACCAGTTGTTCGCATTCCGGTGCAGCCGGCCCAGAATCTCGTTGCGGACGGTGTAGCTGTCGGTGAGTTGGAGAGTGATCCCTGTTCTGTCCGAGTAGAATTCATAGGTAGGGTTGTACTCGTCCGTGAACTCGTTTTCGCAGGCGCGCCGGAGGAGCGTAAGGACCTCCAGAATGGCGAACACGAGAGGTGGGTCGCACATCAACGACGGGAAGGACGTTATCAGCCGATTCAAGTATTTGGATGCGATATCGCGCGCTTTGGCGATCCGGTGGGTGCTGCAGATCAATAGGCTGCGGAGCTCCGTGGACAGACACTCGGGCAGCGCCTGCTGCGAAGCCTGTGCGTTCAGACTACTGACACAGCCGCGGATAACCTGCAGTGGACGTCAGAATGTGGCTAGTGGTTGCTTGGAGGGGGCTTGACCTTCTCCGCGATCGACTCCATGCCCGCACTCAGCCCAGGGTGCTTGTTTAGGCTGTCATTTATAAAGTACGAGACCAGGGACGACGTCAGTCCTGCGGCGGAACACATTGACTCCATGTCGTGCATCGTTAACAGGAAGATGATCTGCCCGGACGACAAGGATCGTATATCACTGGCGCGCAATGCTATGTGCGTGGTCAGATTCGACTTGTGTTTCGAGGTTATCTTGGCCAATGTCAGTAGGGAAAGAACCGGAAACGAACGCAACATACAGTATGTGTGTAATCCTGTCGAACGACCGAGTTGTACTCGACGTTACTGGCGACAGAGTCGTGCGACTCTTCCAAAACAGTCGAGGGCGTTTTGATGGCAATGCGACACAGGGCGGGTTTCTGCCACTCCATCGCCGAGTCCTCGTCGTCGGGGGAAGTGAAACCGAAAAGAATGCAGAGGAACCACATATTTCGGAACAATGAGATGATTGTTGGCTCCGCTCTTAATTGCGGATTAAAGTCTTCGTGAGCGAGAAGTGCATCAATAGGCAGGAGCAGCGACGCTAGCTGTTCAATCATATCGTCTGTCTAATGAAAACTCAGTCAAGGCGCGCACGGGTGAGAGCCTCCGCGTACCTTGACATGGTGGTTAGAAATCTTCAGATTTTGGATGGCAACACCCTTGTCGGCGAACAATGTTAAAAGCTCCACTAGATAAATTTCGTAGAGCTCTGGACACCGGTCCAAGTCTTGTGCAAGTCTGGTCTGCGCCGCCAACACCTGCAGCCCAATTAAGACGGTATGAGAAGGAACGACAAGTAGCATACCATATTGTTGGAAAACCGTGGATCATCGGGATTTGCCGAACGATTGATGACAGAGAACACCCTGATAATGTCAATGAACGCGCTCTCTGGTGCAGACAGGGCCAGATCGACCAAGTTGTAAGCGATGGCCGCCTCAACCGTCGGCTCTGCGGATCGCAGGCGTTGTAGAAGCATTGATATCGTCAGACGCGTTACCTGGACAGGTTGAGCGAAAGTAATAGTGCGCGTTTACGGTATTTACCTCCTCCATCCGGACTTCTGGGAAGTTTACAACCAGCTCTCCAAATGCAATATTGCAATGCACGCGCGAGGCAGGGAAGTGCGGAAGATAACGGCTGTGAAACTAACGATAAGGCTGTTGATTAGATAATGTGAAGGGGGCACGTACGCAGAGCTATCAGGCACACAATAAGTGCAATGACGAGGATATACAGCACACCGTATTTTATAATCTAGAAGGATCGTCAATGGAGGTCGCGCAGGTTCGGAATATACTCACTATCCAGCGTCGTTGTCTCCTCTGTTTGATGGAGTACAAAGGGGCACGAATTTGTTTCGAAGGTCGTAACCAGACTGAAACAAACAAGCCCACACACGTCAACAAGCTAAGGGAAGCCCAAGGGGAAAAAAACGCGCAAAGGATGGTGGCATGGAATCGGTCAAAGTATGGGATCAGCACGGGCGGCGTCAGCATGAGTAAGAGAATGTGCCCGAGGATGAGGTCGGAGCTCCAGAGCGACAGCTCGAAGATCTTGACAATGAACTCGCGCGCAGGCTGCGACATGTGAGTCGAGAAGACCTCGAACAGCGGCGATAGCGAGCCGAATTGCTTGGCCAGACGGAAGATCGCTTTCCAGGTCCCGCGCTCCACAAGCTCTGCGAGGAATGTCAGTGATATGTGGATTTTCCAACTGCCGGTACGAACCTTACAAGAACAACGGCAAGAACGAGATCATGAACACCAAGAAGATACTGATGATGCACCGGCGGATCCACGAGAACACGGTGGGCAGGTTGTAACATCCGGCCTGACCAGAGATGAACTGGCCCGACGCGGTGTACTGGCAGATGCGGATGGACGAGTTGAGCGTGCCCATGAACACCACTATTTTCGTTAGCACAAGGATCGCCCAACCAAGATGAAAGCAAACTCACTGGTGACGATGAAGATCTGCACCGAGAAGATGACGAGCATGTTGTTGATGTGGAACCCGGGGTGGCCGTAGTAGAACGTCAGGAAGCGGTCGATCGGGAGCTGCGTGCCCAGGTAGTAGTACTCGCGACTGAGCATCTGCTCCCCCATTCCCGTCCCGATCTTCGTCTGGAAATTCAGAATCGTCCCAAACCCAAGATCGCGGCCCTTCCCGCACTGATAGTACTCTGTGTGCTTGCCCGTCGATCAGCGCAGAGAAGATGTGCGGCTCGCCGCCCTCGCGCCGCGGCGGCTCCTCCTCCAGGTACGCAATCTGCAAATCCGGGTACGCGCGCAGCAGGAACTCCGCGTTCTCGTGCTCCTTGTTGAGTTTGCTGTACCGCTGCATCGCGACGAAGAACTTGAACTTCCGCCGCGCCATGCGCTCGAGCTCGCGCTCGAGCCGGTCCGCGTTCGCGCCGTAGTGCGCGACGACCGCGGGTTCTCGACGCGGTACAGCAGCTTGATCGCCTTGGCGTAGTTCATCATCCCCGAGACCGTGCGGTACAGCGTCTGCGCGCGCAGCGACGACCAGATCCGCGTGCGAAGCGTGAACTCGGGTGCGGCGCTCTTGAAGCCGATGAAGTAGAACGGCAGATCGTCGGCCTTGGATGCGGCTTTTTCTTCCGCGGCGAAGGGGTGCGTGCCCGTCCCGTTGAACAGCGCCGACTCCTCCGTCAGGATCTTGGTGTCCTTGACGAAGTTCTCCCATTCGACCGGGTGCAGCTGCTTCAGGTACTCGAGCAGCGTCACGCGCGTGTTTTTGCCCTCCTCCCGGATGATCTCGCGCAGCGACAGCAGGATCTAGCACACATATTAGTAAAACACGGGGACGGGGAGCGTGCAACGCACCTTCTCGCTGTAATGCGGGGTCAGCGCCGTGAACGTCGGCATCGCGTCGACGGGGATCGCCGCGGGGATGTCCGTCGTCAGACTCTGCGCAAAGAACGAGATACGCCGTTCCGCCTCACTTCCGCGCGGGAAGAAATCGCCGGACTCCTTCTCCCCCTCCGCGATGAAGAACGGCGGGGCGCACAGGCTGCGCCGCCCATTCGCCGTGTCCACCTGGTGGTACAGCAGCTTCTGCACGTGCTCGATCGACAGCAAGTGCTCGCGGTACATCGAGAAGATAATCGCGTTTCAGATTTGCGACACCAGCACCTACCATATATATGAGCAATCATCGTTCGAGGAAGGGCGGGACGACGCACCTTGGGCTTGTACTTGCCTCCATATCCGCCGTCGCCAGCAGCTTCGCGTAGATGCGCTTCGGCAGCCGCTGGTAGATGTCCGCCCACAGCGTCCAGATTGAGAGCCCGAGGGAGAAGGAGCGCCCGATACTGAACACCGTGTTCCAAATAACTTACCGCAGGAACGTGTCGAGGAAGAACAGCACCAGGTCCGTTATGTACATGATCGCGAGGGTGAACGCGACTTGATTCCGGCACAGCGCGTCCCCAAGTACTTGTCGCTGCACCCCTGGACCTTCAAGCGGACCATCGCGCAGATGGGCCCGCTGAACGAGAGCGGGAGGTAGAAGTAAAACTCGACAAACTTGCACCCGAAGACAAGCAGCTGGAGTATGATGCTCGCCGCTCGGCTCTTTGCAGAGAGGGTGGGGTACGACGCGGTGAAGGTCTGCGAAGCGAGGTATTTCCGGTTCTTGCTTGTGACGCGGTCGCCCTGAGGGCGCAACCGTGAACAGGAGCGTCACCACGACGGAGACGCAGAACTGGACGATGCTGACGATGCGCGTGACGCTCCCCGCGTTCCCTGCGCTCGCCCCCAGCGCGACGTAGAATGTTGGCCCGCACGTGAGCGCCAGGACGACCACAAAAAAGAGGAGCCGGCGCGAGAGGCGAGGTGTTGTTCCACGTCGTCGGGATGTACGAGAACTCGGTCAAGGTCGCGAGGATCATGATGATGGTCGCCACCGCTCCGCCGAGCGCGACAGCACTCCACTGCAGCGCAGCCACATTCTTCCCGTCGATCGCATACACCGACGGTGAGTTGAATGCCGTGTAGAAGAAGTAGAGGGCGATGTGGATGACCCAGATGCTGTTGAAGTTGACGAGGAGGTGGCCGAATGAACGGGTCTCGTAGTACGTCTTGAAGAAGGCGCGCGACCAGTCGATGCGGTCAAAGCACATGAAACGCTGTGCAGGGGGGAGGTCGACGAGGCGGGTCTGGGGGATGGTTAGAACGGAATGGTACGGAGATGCCGCCGCGACACGGACCTTGTCCTGCAGCACAATGCGCGCGATGCCCTCGGGATACCAGAAAAGCTGGTTGACGTCGTCGTAGTCGATGATGTCCTCGGGGTCGCGCTCCCTGCGGACAAACTTGCCGTGAACTACCTCGTACCCCTGGTCGCGGATGAAGCGGTAGAGCGGGCGCACAACGGCGCGCAGGTACATGCCCTCGGCCCCGGGTTCGACACGGTTCTGGCTCTCGGGCGAGCGGTAGTAGTCGTCCGCGCACTTGAAGATGAAGCATAGGGCCTCGGGGTAAGTTCCGGGCTAATGTGCGAGACTTCAGTCCGCGCTGCGTCCCCAGAGAAGTCAGGACTGTACCTTGAACCAGCGCAACCATTCCTTGCGATCGTCCGCCTTCTTCTTACTGAAGGCGAGCTCGATGAGGTCTCTGTCGCCCTCCTGTGTGGGGGCGAATGGGATCATATCTGGCGCTGAAGAACCGAGGGCGGGAGCTCTCGAGGGCGGCGGTCACCCCGCGTTAGAGCTGGGAGGTCCTTCGAGGTGGGGTCCAGGGAGCAGAGGGCACTGGAGACAGAGGGGAAAAGAGTGAGAGGGTCGGGAGGAAGGGCTGGGGCGAGTGGGGTAAGAGGGAAGGGAGTTGCTGAAGAGGAAGAACAGCTTGTTTGCACTTGCTTATTCGGCAACCTCCCCTAAACTCTACCCTTTCTCCGGCCTCCCAAGTCGCGTCGCGTCGCGGCTGGTCACCCCACGCGCCTAGTCACACTGTGACGATTTTTCACCCCCCGGGGGTGAAAATCGGGGATCTCCGACACGGGATATCACACTTCATCTCCCCTCTCGGCGCCTAGTCTCTCCCCCGGCTCATCTCAAGCTGCCTAGCTGCCTACCTCTTACGCGTCATGCTCATTGAAGTTCCTGACGACGATGCTGCAGTGCTCTTTCAAAGCCTGCCTAGCTACCAGCCCTCTCAGCCATCCACCTCTCCGCGTCAAGATGCTCTGCACCGGCTTCGCCAGAACATTGCTAAAGAAGGGCATCGGCTCCAATTGAGCTGGGTTCTGGACTCCAATAGCCATCCTGAGGTTCCTTTCCCTGGTATGTGCTCTTCTTTCTCTCGGGGCTTTCTCTCAGATTTTCTCCAGTACAAGATATTGTACGAACCCAACTTTCCTACGCAGACGGACCAGTGCTGCAGGACCTGAGGTTCCTGCGTCCCGTCCCTCTGACGAAGCTCCTGCCTTTACGGGAGTCCGCTCCCGCTGCTGCCCCAGGCCTGGTCGAGCCCTTCAAGTTTAGCGCCCCAGCTCTGAATAACGGGACCTCCACAGCAACAGAGACTGCTTTGATGCCCTCAACCCCTCAGCCATTGCTTACGCCCCCCCCAACCTCTCCCCGTGTTTCGCCTGCGCAGCCTACCCCCTCTTCGTCCATAGCGCCCCGCCTTCTCTCCCCCCTCCGCATCCCCAATCCCACGCTTTTTCTCGAGGAGGACGACGATATGGAGCTGACGCCACCTGCCTCTCCAGAGGCAACTTTGGTGGGCTCTTCCCCATCGAAGCCCGCTGACTCGAGGAAGAGAACCGCCGTGGAGGCCCAAATCCTGGAGGACAGCAGCCCTACCAAGAGAGGCTGCCGAGGGGGAGGGAAACAGCTTGAGCGTGACGCCGCCCGAGCCCTCAATGACTTTCTCGCAGGTGAGGGGGCTGAAGAGGACGATGAAGAGGATGACGGGGACGACGACGACGGGGAATACCAGGCCGAGGCCCATGCTAGTGGGCTGGGACGCGGTCGTGGGCGTGGGCGCGGGCGTAGACGAGGCACGGGGACTCGTGTACGTTCACCCTGTCCCAGAGGGGGGAACCGCCTACCGCTGCCCCGAGCTGTGGAAGCCCCAGCACGTACTATTGCACAGATTCAGCAGAGACTGGAAGCAGGGGACGCACAGTACGGGACCAATGATGAAGCAGGACCTTCAAACATCGAAGGTTCCTCTGCCGGGGCTGGAGAAACCCAGTGGACTAACCAGGGCGCTCCACCTACCTTGACTGAAGCAAGTTCTCGTCTCATAGTGCAACTGTCCTATGTTTCCACCTCCGTCGACAAGAAAAACTCCCTACTTGATCTACTTCTTACCCTCTCAGATCCGTCATCCTCATCACCTCTC